>SWEM01000816.1:0-11405 GCA_019593585.1 Nitzschia palea | reverse complement strand
ATATTTAGTGGTCGTGCGATCTATTACAGCCTATCCACCTGTGATCGTGCACCACATAGTTCATGTTATTTACACTATATATTGGTCACTTCCAGTTACTACTTGCACGATCGAGTGGCTTCTGGATACTCTGATCATTCGGAAGTACATTCGACGAATAGCTTGCTAATGTTATCATAATCTTCAGAAATTGGCCAAACTGTTGCTTTAGTTTACGATCTACTGCTACGGTTCCTCGAATCGCTGCTAGCCGGATACCTAGCCGATTCCCTCGATAGCCTCGAAGTACCAGGCAAGGCCGTACCTTCGCCTGCAAGCTTCGACTCCCAACACAGTCCCCCTCCTCAGCAGCAACAAAATCACTGCCACCACCACTCTCGACGGTCAGGCTGTATGAATCACCTTGTTCCTTGGTGAGATTACTGCTGACCAAGACAGCTTCCCTGTCGGTTGCTTGGTCACATTCGGACATTGGTGGGGACTCCGCCCCTTTGTCAATTTTCCATCTCACCATGGGCTATGACAACAAGGCGGCCAAACCGTACTTGGAGAAGGCTGGAGGTTCTTCTTGGCGCATTCGAGCAACAAAGCGAATAGACTGGTCACAGAGGTCTTCCATTCAGAAGAACCGTCATTCTGATATTAATAGGTGATCCTGGAATTGCATGTCCATCCTATACAACAAATTCGCCTGCCAGAAACTACTTCAAAATCCTGCCATGTTTGCTTGCATTCTGAATGTCACAGTTGTCGCTCGCTCGACCACCTCCGTCGAAACTGCACATCCGATGATGCTCGTCTTCAAGCGCTGCATTACTTGTCATCCTTCCTCCTCATTTTGATTGATAATCGGGGCCGAAAAAGGAGGCGAGGTCGAGAACTTGCTGGTAATCGAAAATAGATAGTTAGTATTAAACGTAGGCGTAGAGGGGGGGACTGTCACGAAACCTGCACTGATCAGGCGGGTGCTTCTACCCCGTGATCGGACCTTCTAGTAAAGGCAGACAAATCGTGCAGACAATTCCAGGCAAGCGAGCAAATCGTTCTGTTTCTAACATTGTGAGATAATATTATCCGCTACAATTTCTACTAGAGTAAAATACAAAGGATTCTGCCAATGACCTCGTTGTAGAAGTATTCCCTGTCACCGACACGTGGTACACAAATACGCCTTTTGACTGTGAGTATGGTACCCGTAAACGTCCTCGCACTTACTGTTAGAGAGGTTCTCCACGCAATAACGGATAAAATAGCACACACACTCACATTCACTGTCACAGTTGATCAAAAAACACATCATTTCTCTCTATGGCTTAACATAATAGTACATTTGTCAATGTCGATATGATTGATGTGGCTTTTCTTGTGCATGCTTACCGATAATTGGTCACTTGTGCAACAGTTTGGCTTTGCACTTTCACAGATTCCCAAAGAAGTTCTACTAGTAGAACTACCTGTAGAATCATCCATGAACTGAACTGCTACAACGTGCCAAACCTAAATGATTTCAACACGTTGTAGCTGATTTTAGGATGGTGCTTTTTGACATTTCTTGGTGGTACTACCATGACAATCACAGTTTATGGATCACCCCATGCAACAATAAACCAAAGGACGAAATGGGTCTTGCACGCCTTGGAACTTAGGGACGAGTACGAGTACTGGTCGTGCTGTTAAAGAAGAGTGAGCGAGGCATGACCAGAACACGCACCCTCTTGCTTCTTCAAAACAAGGAGTAATAGTCCCCTTGTTGTTCCCTATCAGCATCCTCGGAATCTACTCTGATTCAGTGCAGCAACAATCCAGCCACAAGCAAGAATGAGGTTGATCTAGTAGAGGAGGCAACATGTACCACCAGGTTAAAGTCATTATGGCTATACCAACGACAGCAGCCACTAGTACCGGAAAATGTAAAATCATGATGATCTCCGTGGTCTTCTTGTTACTGCAAGCATTGAGCAAAGTTGCATTCTTGATGTGGGAAAAACGTATGATCTTCTTGGTGGTGGGCCCTCTTCATTAGTCCCATTCCATTATTGTTCAAGACCTTTACTAGGATCTGCCCCCCTTGGTCCACGACTGCTCGCTTCGTCGAGTTCCGAGGAATCATCCTCCTCCTCCGTGGCCTCCTCGCAGACCAAAAGAGCTCCTTTGACTATAGTCAGGACCCTACAATGCCTGCAAGGGATGACTTTTGAGCAGAAACCATCCGTTTTAGGTGGACGCACCGTTCTTGTTGTTGATGATGGTGATGATTGTGGGACTACCAGACCTAGGGCGATCTCCTGATTATGAGATGTTGCTTCTTGCTCGTTTGGCATGATCATACTACTAGAATAAATCGATAGAGTTTGCCCAGGTGATGTGCGGTAAACCACCGTATCCTTGAACGATGAAGGAGTGCTAGGTGGACCTGGTGGATTCTGCTTCATGGAGATGGTGATATTGCTTGTACTTAGTAGGTGCAATAAAAATTGATGTTTTTTGTCAAAAGGATGTTGCTGAACAAATTGTGAGGGGGTCTTGCTTCTTCTTCGTGGAGTGAACAAACCTTCTATTCGAGGGCAATCTAGCTAGCACCAGTCTCGCCACGTACCGACACCAGCCAGATATCATCCCTGTCTTCGGAGAATTAATCATGCAGAGGACTTGTCCGAAAAAGAACCTGATTTGTTTCGAGCCACGCACGGATGGGTTCAATTAGCCGCTACCCGACAACCGGACATCATCACGCCTGTGCACCACTCTCTGCTGATCCATCTTGCCGATTTTACATTTAGACATATTTTACTATTCACAATGAATTATTAATGATCAATTGTTCTTGACACATAGGAATGCCAGGCTTCTTCGACACGAAGCATCGAACGGATTCTCTAGCTGCTCAGAAACATTTGAACTCATGTTTTCATTTTTTGTGAGCATGGGTGTAGGGCTTATCGTCACTTTTCTCTAGTGTGCTATCTTCAATCAAGGCTAGAGAAGGGCCATAAGCTGCCACTTTCCTAAGAGAACATGCCGCGATCTGATCAAGGTGCAGTCTCATATTTGTGAGAGGCTGTTCAGGAGTATGTGACACATCTTGCGTGGTGGGTTGAGAACGTGTTCTTTGGGCCCTCATTCGTGTGCAGTTTTCCGTATACACGTACCTGACCCTTCCATTGGTCGAAGATACCAGTGACAGTACCTACGCTTTTAAGCCTTTTGAAAAGAATATACATCGAGAATGAATGACGAGGCAACATTGACCACGCCATCACGCCACATGAGGAACTAAAAACCCTTCGAAACGTTGTGTACTTTTCCTTATTATATTTAGCGAAATATCTATGAAATTCAGCAATGATACGTGGCAAAGAATGCTGACGGCAAAGGGAAGGATTCCATTCATTTGTACGGTACTTGTAAACCAGTTGGCCAAGCAGCAATGGCCTACCGTGTCCTTTTGTCCTTCACTTGATTTTATATCGGATTTCCGGTACTAACTACCGGTAGTATTATCAATCATAACTACCGGTACACGATGCGGAAAATTCTACTTTCACTGCTGCCCATGAGGAAGCAGTGCGATTTGTCTGATGATAAAGGAAGAATGTGGGAAAGATATGTACCATGTAGCTTGGAAGCAAGAGAGTACTTCACCAGGGAATGCATGGAATGAAACTTTATAAAGTAGTAGCTACTTTGCTTACTTACTTGCCAAGTCAGTAGCATCTGTTAGCAAGAAAAAGTAAGCAAAGTTGAAAACTACAACTATCAACGGTTGTAGAACTTTTTGCAGTCGAGATGCATATTCTTGTGTCAATTGTCAACACCATTTTTCGTCGATATCAAGTCAGAACAACTCGCATTGATTTTTTCTATTTCGGATGCCTGATGAGACATCAAGCCCAACTGGTCGCATTTCCTAGCGTACCAGGTACCAGCAGGGCTTATTTTCTCACCCAAATGCTCCGAAGTCGCACTTGCATTTTGAGACATAGGTTGCACGCTCATCATTCCTTTCCACAGTTGCATTTGAAGATTCGCCGTCGGTGGATCCCTCTCGCGCCTCTGTTGAAGAGAGACTGTTATCCTCACATCCTTCGACATTTTCATCTGACTCGTCGCTACACAATTTCTGTTTCGTCTTCTCGTTACTGTCACTAGTTGCTTGGAATCTATATACTCCCAATCGTTCTCTATCGACAACTCTTCACTTCTGGCATCCTCCACCTCGCAATTCTCACTGTGCCCGAAATCCATCATAGGCAATTCTACTCTTGGATTTGTTTTATGCAACGAAGCTACAGTCATTTCCACGCTTCGGAAAAGGTGACGCAGCACTTGAGCCAAGCCCAACGGTCGCCTCTACAACCTTAATCTGCTCTCGATGGACAGGTGTCTGAATCATCTTGTTGCTTGGCAAGATGACTTCTGACCAGGATAGCTTCCCTTTCGTTTGGTGACGGTACATCGGGCTCTATCGGACGTTGGTTTGGACTATATTCGTCAATTTTCCACATCGCGGGCCATGACCAGGGACCAACCGGCCGAAGAAGCAGAACACCCATGCGCTTTGGTGCCCAACTTGGAGACGAGTTGAGGTTGGCGCATGTGAGCAATAAAACGAATAGACTCGTCACGGAGGTCTTCCATTCTCAACCTTCCTTCTGATATTGAAAGGTGATTCAGGACTCGCCCATGTCCATCAAGTACAAATTCGCCTGTCAGCCACATACACAACAAGCGCAAGCCCGAGAACAATGAATAGTATAAAGCAAATTCGTTTTGTGGTGACATGATGACTAGCCATGGCTGTCATAAGAGAACTTGAGAAACGATTGACACACCACGCACCATATAGTATCACGGCATCATGGGTAAGATGCCAAAGTGCGATGGATGTCCTAGGTGATTTTCAAACGTCAGTCATGGTAGTGGGAATGGAATCGACATTGGCTGCGCGCAAACATTGATGAATCCGATCAGATATTTCTTGACACGCTCGGAATTTGTTGCGATTGTTGACGATGCGTCGTTTTGCGTTTTGATGGTGAGAAAAATTCGTTCCTTTTGAGCAGTGGCATCAGTATCGACTTTCATTCGTCCTGGATTGCCAAAGCAATGAGCTTCATCAAAGGATGCACAGAGTGCCTTGGGACCCATAGTGTCATGGGGAGTTCCATAGTAATGCAATGCCTCCATTTCACAATGCTCAAAGGCCAGACATCGTTTGGCGTGGAGGGTGGACACCAAGCAAGGATGCGATTGATGGGCATGACTCTGGGATTTTTCTTGGAGCAATCGATCCTTGGGGAGACCGTGTTTCTCGTAACAGGCTTGGCGGCGTTGCAACAGTGTTTGACAGTTCATCCTCTCTTTGCGTTGTTGTATTGACACGAGACATGCATATGAAGCGTTTGATGTTGGATTTGTAGTCATTGGACGGATGGACAGGTCATTCTGTCATTGGGATGCAAATATAACGGTGTAACGGTAGCAGATGCATCCCGACGAATCACAATAGATCATACGAAATGAAAAATTCCCAACGCTAACACCGGTAACCTGTAGCGAGAGTTCTCCGAAGTTGGCCCCAAATACCAAATTCCCGATTCGCAGTCCCACAAAAATAAAATGGGGAATCGTTGGCGAAATAGCCCCAGGATCCGTCAGCAAGATCGAAAGATAAGGAATGTACGTCGCAGCGACACTCTTTTTCTTGGGTACTTCGCAAGTTCATTGAACTTGCCCAAAACAGTGTCAAGGCCTATGTGTTGAAATCGGAAAATTTCATCCAGCGGATACTCCTCCGAGGACGGGAACTCGAGCGAACGACAAAATATTTCTTGTCATCACCGTCACCTTCGTAGTGTGGCACTCCCACTTCCCCACGTGACATTTCTGTGTTGACCACTTGCCTCGTGGTTGTCTGTTTGTGTCTTGGGTGGTCGTTCACAATTTCATTATTATTTCTTTCCCTTTGTGTACAACCTTTTGAAACTCGGAACTGAGATCCACTTCTTGTGTGCTACTACTTGGCATTGCTGTTTCGTTTTTAAAATGCCACCATTAGAAAAGCTTCTCCTGGAGACAATATCACCACCAGCTTGCACCATGTTATTAACCTCTTCCCTGTCACCATCCCGGTCGTCATCATCGACCTCCACAACCAATACTGCCACGACTAGTGCTACTGAAACACCCGCCACTCCATCCATTATTGAAAAAATGGCAACAACGAATACTGCTTTGTCATCCCGGCGATCGAATCTCTATTTCGATATTGTCGGACAAACTACAAGTACTGATCCTGCCAAATCTAATATCAACACACCCCAACCAATGTTGAAAACAACCAAGAAGAAGAAAAAAGTTCAATTCGGTCTTGGGAATGGAACTCTTGATCCTCAAGTCGAGATGAAGCTGATCCCTCATGTTTCAGAATTCGATGATGAAACAATAGCCAAACTGTGGTTTACCTTCCACGAATTGGACGAAACCATGAAGGAAGCTACACGTACCATCATTGCTGTGAATGTTGGTCAACTCTTTACGGATGATGATCCGGACTTTACTACCCGAGGATTAGAATACATGACACCCACAGGCTTTAATATTGCCTCGAGCAGTCAACAGGCTGTGACCATGGTCTTGACCGAACTCCATCGGCAGCGTCATTTTCCCGATTTCAACGGTCAAATTGATACCGATCTCTTGGCAGACTCTATCCAAGCCATCTCACGACACCGACAACGGATTGCTCATCTAGCAGCCATGAAGGATGCACGAACGGTTCATGGACAAGGAAACTTTCGTTGTCAAGTCGTATCACCATCCGAACCTCTCGTGGTCGATGGAACAGGACGAGGACCCCACTCACAAGAGATTCCTCGGGGGAGTCTCCGCGCATCGGGAAGTATGGAGGATATTCGTCGTCGACGTCAAATTTCCAGAACCAGCTCTTCACGGAGAGAACATCGTCATTCGGTACCCATCCATGGATCCGATTCCATGGTACGACTTTCTGCCCAGCCGTCCAGGCATAGTACGGCCTAATTCCTGTTGTATATCCTAGACTACCGGTACCATTATAGAATTGTCATGTTACATTATCATCATCTCAAATACACTCCATGAATAGATCAGGTCCCAGAGTAAGACTTCTTCCAAATCGTTGCCTGGCCATGCAGTGTTCCCCCTTTGGGTGCAGGAGAGCCAGCCACTATAATTTATAGATCTCATATTGCCAAGTCTTCCTCCATGGCCGTGGAGGTCGTGATGCCATGTTTCATAAATACCAACGAGTGTTGTGTTGCATACATTTCTTCCAACTCGCGTGGAACAACTATCCGACGGACCTAAACTACCAGTAGAAGACTTGACAAATATAGATTTGCTTATACACATATATTAATTACGAAGCTGACATTTGGAACTGGGTGATGGTAGTAACAGACAAAAAGTGACGAGCGAATGCATTCCAATGAAAATTCGTTCGTCATTTGATAACCCAGAATTGGTTCTTCAACAGCAAGTAACACAAGAAGGCAAGACAAACGAGGAACAACCCTTTTTGTTGCCTTTAATCATTTCCAGTCAGAAAAACAACGCACACACACACACGATGAACTGGAAAAAACGATTTCCAGAACATGGCAGTGTCTTTTGTTGGTGCATAACTGTGTGTACACACCCACACACAATTTATACCAACAAGAACAAGATTCCATTTCGTTGCGAGAATAATAGGAAGAAAAATTCATTCATCCATCTTGAATTTTTTACAAGGTCAAGGGATTGGTTCCTTCTTGCAAGTCAGCCAGAATGTGTGACGTTCGTCGTGCCAGTCGTCGAGAAGTAGGAGCCTTGGTCTCTTGGGGTGAACTGCTAGATGCGGATTTGGTGGTGGTGGGACCTGGGGCAGCCTTCACTGCTGCACTACTGGGTGCCTTGAAACTCTTGGGAGCCTTGGTACTCTTGAAACCACCACTTGATGTCTTGCCACTTTTCGTCGCGGAGGTTGGGGTGGTAGTGACTTTACTGGTGGTTGGTGCCTTGCCGCCTTTACTTCCGGTTGGTGCTGCTTTGGAACTCTTGACCGTAGGTGCTTTGGTGCTCTTGAACGATGCTACCTTGGCGCTTTGGGTTCGCCGTCTCCTTCCACCATTGGCGGGTCCCTTCTTTGCTGCCTTGGTGCTTGGTGCCTTGGTCGCTCTTGGTGCCTTGGTGCTTGGTGCCTTGGTCGCTCTTGGTGCCTTGGTTGGTGCTAGCGTGGTTGGTCCGCTAGTTTTTTTAGAAGCATTGGTGGTGTCTTTGGGGGTGGCCTGGTCTCCTTTAGGACCTCCGTTCTGGAGTCGTCTTTTCTTGCCAGTGGGTGCCTTTTTGGGTGCCGCCGTAGTTGGTGCCTTGGTTGGTTTCGGTGTGGTGGGTGCCTTGGTTGGTTTCGGTGTGGTTGGTGCCTTGGTACTGGGTGCTTTGGTGCCTTTTGGTGCCTTGGTGCTTGGTGCCTTGGTTGGTCCCGGTGTGCTTGGTGCCTTGGTTTTTTTGGGAGCCTTGGGGACGTCTTCCATATCTTTGGCATCGTTCCCCTTGGCTAGTTGTCGCCCCAGGTTTTCGTCATGGTATTCTGGAAGATCCTCTGCTATGTTCAACTCAATTGCCAGGGCACGACGTTGTCGAATATCCGTCTATTGGAGACAAGGGAAAAAGAAAACAATCACAGTAAGTTATCTGCTGACAAAATGGCAAGGATCATCAAACCAAGGGATTTCCAATCCTCGACCGACTTACATAATCATCCCCGTTCGCACAAGAGACCAATACGGTGGAGGCGATAACAATGTACAACAGCTTGTGGATGTTCTTCATCATGTTGTTGTTTCTAGTTGGCAGCTTGGCAAAAAAGTGAGCTCTTCCTTCGCGGTTTTGATTGTGCGTGCCATCCACAGTTTCACTGATCCAGTCGCGATGACAACAAGACACATTTTGTCGAGCAATTTGTGAGGCCACTGCATTCATGATTCGGATTCATAGGATGTCGAAAATTTTATCCTTGTTGACCCATCCAACGGAGTTCACCTTTATAGCCCCTACAGTCGCCTGGACGTCGCTCGTCGACGAAAAATAATTCTCCGCAGGAGTCCGTCCACGACACAACGCATACACCGGTTATTCGATTATTCGTCACAAGAACAAAAACACCGGTAATAAACCGGTGAAAAAGAAACGGTTTTACAGTAGTACGTTAGTAGTTAATTACCGGTAGCTGTAAAAGGTACTCCATTGACACACGGTTGAATTACACAACGAAGGAATAACAGGCGGTACCAGGGACACGATCTTCAAATAAAGAGCTTTACAAGACCTACGACGAAGTACAAGTCAACAGATCCGTCGTTTTAATTATACATGGTCCTCATGGTCACCTACAATGACTAGTAGTAGCTGTTTCAAACATGATGACATAGAGAATGGGGTGCGTTGTCGTTGGTGTGCGTGCTCTAGTTCTACTAGTACTAGCTACTACTAGTGAAGTACGATCAAGTCAAGCAAGAGCAGTACTATCATGATATCATCCGCTCCTTTCTTGTTGTTGCTTCTGGTAGTGAGTTGTTGCAAGGTAATAAATGCCCTTGATTTCGACATTTATGCAAGACAGGTCATTAATACCAAGTCAACATGGTTACGTCGGGGGGAATCTAGCAGTCCAATGCACCTACCAAACATATCACACACAGAAAATGTCATAGTCTCTGCTGTACAACCAAACTTAGCTAACGGAATGCAAACATTATGAACTTTTGGATTGGTTAGTATCGCAAGCACAATTGTGCGATCTAGGACAGACGACTATCGCTGTGCGACAATGTTCCTGCAGACTACTACCAAAGAGGAGAAATCGAATCATACCAATAATTTTGTCAAAAAAATCATTCATGAAATTCACAACCTTCGCCTATGATGCCAGTTGATCCACTCTCTGTCGTGGGGAACCATCGCTAGCCGTCACAATAGATGCGCAATCCACTCTCTCGACTTTGCTTCTACTTTCTGGCAACTAAATCCAGAGCGACTGTCACGAAAAGGTTGTCAAGAATCTCAGCGCAATGGGAATTATTGTTTCAACGGATGCACAAGGCTGTCTAAATCATGCCACAATCTTCTTGTTCTTAGTGCAATACGCCTGGTTGTCGGAGCCCGTTTAGATACCAGCCATGATGGTAGTAGAGTTGCTTGTTGGACGAGCTTTGACCCAGGATCTTGTTTGCTTTGACGTCGTCGGTGGTGAGGCGGGAGCCTTTTGATCTTGACTGGTAGAAGGGGTTTTTCCACTATTCGGTGCCTTGGTGCTTTTGCTGTTTGGCACATTTTTACATCGAGGAAGCGAAATTGGCTGATGTCTTCTTGTCGCTTCCGGTCGTGGTCGGAGCTTTTGTGCTTTTTTGGTGCTTTTGTACTAAGTGTAAGTTTGCTGGTCGTTGGAGCTCTGGTACTCTTTGCCTTGGTGCGCCTTATATTCAGGTGAACAGGTGTTTTCTCTTCATTGTAGGTTTCTTCATTTTGGGAGCAATTTGTGACTGACGAATGCTCATTTACATTGGACCGAACGACAAATTGCAATCCTTGTTAATTAGGCTTATGTTTTGGGACGACAAAGCGGAACAGAACCAACATTTATAGACAGGGACCTTTTGGACGAAAATTTATTTCTGAAATGATTGTGAATCGCATGGCCCCCGAAACTCCGAATTCTAGATACTGTGTCTGCGTTGTATCGTGAAACACTGGTTCCTGGGCTTAATAAGCGGATTCCCATTCCCGTGGACAATTATTTCGGCACTTGAAAATTCCAGTGTGGGTTTTTTTCAATTGTAGACTCTCAACTTCTATTTCATCTCATCAACGGCAGTGCCGAGTCCATTGGCTGGCCCTATGAAATGGCAGATAGTATCTCCTTGATGGCTACTTGCGGCTACCGGTAGCTAGTGCTACAAATAACTCACGCACCACGGTTGGCAAGTTATCGCTGCTGGGGGGGGGCACTCCTCATCCACGTCGCGTCGGGCAAACGAAAGAAGAAATGCAACGTGGCTGATCTGTGATCCAGGGAACATACATGTGATCCTTGATGTATGAGACCGAGCGCCAGACAAAACATCAAGGCAGCCACCAAGGCACAGGCTGATCATGCATGAAGCATGATGGCTTCAAGATCCACCTGGTGCCCCCCTCTCTCGGGTTGTTTGATCATGGCTTTGCAGTATATCGACTCATCGATTACCATGATTCAATTACCACATTACGTGAATTACAACTTTTACCCAAGCCATGCCTCTACCAGTCATAACGACTATCGGCATTTCGTCTTACCCCCAAGTGTTTCCATGGATTTGCTTACAAGTATGTATGAGGACCAAAGA
>SWEM01000815.1:0-11417 GCA_019593585.1 Nitzschia palea | reverse complement strand
AAGCCATGCGACAACCAGACTGGCACACGTTCTTGGAAAGCAATGGATCACGAAGTTAAGCAACAGGTAACACTCGGGGTATATACCCTTATCTAGCGGGAGGAGGTTCCGAATGGTGCAACCATACTTCCAGCAGTCTGGCAACTGCGCAGGAAACGAGATGTACGAACAACAGGTGAGATCAAAAAGTATAAGGCTCGATGCACTATTGATGGATCTCGAATGCGTCACGGCGAGCATTACGACGAGACCTATGCACCTGTAGCAGGATGGACTTCCATCCGCCTACTGCTTGCACTTGTCTTGCTGTTCAAGTGGCACACAGTCCAATTTGGACTATGTCCTTGCATTCCCCCAAGAACCTGTTGAGAGGGAGCTCTACATGAGCTTGCCAAAAGGATTTAAGGTGACCAATGTCTTGAGGATAAATAACAAGAACATCTATGGTCAGAAACAGGCTGGAAGAGTCTGGTTCCAATATCTCAAAGACAGGCTGATTGGTGAATTGGGCTTCAAACAGTCAAAACATGATGAGTGTGTATTCTTCAAGGGACAAATGATTTATGTTCTGTACACTGATGACTCTATCTTGGCAGGTCCTGACAAGGATGAAATCAACAGCACTGTTGAGGCCATGAGGAAGGCCAAGCTGGACATAACCATTGAAGGTGATCATTCCAATTATCGAATTACTCCGAGAGGCTCAAGGTTACGGATTCCACATATACAAGGCGGGAACGAAAGTTCACTGCAAGGTCTTCGAAGATAACTCGGGCACGGTAGAAATCGCCAAGTTCCCCAAAGCAAGACCACGTACGAAGCACATCAATAATCGATTGTTCCACTTTTACGACCATGTCGAACGTGGCGACATTTCAATCCATCACATTAAATCGGAGGATCAACCAGCCGACTTCTTGACTAAGCCCCTACCTGAAGTGGATTTCGTCAGGCATCGAAGAACAATTATGGGTTGGTGACTCTTTTCGAACAACGACATTCCAAGCACTTCGCGAGAGGGAGTGTTAAAATATCCACATACATACGCAAATCCCATTACATTTCAAAACAGAACGGTCACGTGTAGAGAACACGGACGTCAAGAGATACATATCCGAACTATGAACTATATAGTATCAAGAACCCCAGAGGAACAGAAAAAGGAATACATTAGGAATAACTCACAATTAAGTTTACATTGTCATCAACCAAACCTTTGGATTTCTGCCCATCTCTCAGTGCAATCCCCAGGGCCACTCAGAGATTTTAACATGTTCGTATGTTCCGACTTCGTACTAACGTACCTTGGAAGGGTGTTGTTTGCCCGTTGACCGTTGACCGGCAATGTGTACTCCCTGTAGTAGTACAATGTCACAATGCTATACCCGCTGTACTGATACATTTTGGGGGGTTTGGGAGACTAACAAGCAACATACAACATGGTCAGTTTGCAATGAATTCTGTCCTAAGACTGCAACAAGAACAATGAACCAATTTATCATTGGAACAGATGCACCAGGTCATAGGCAATGCGTTAAGCACCTGCTTCTGCTGCGGATTAAGTGCGGTTGTGTTTACTACTTGACCACTTGCAATCATTGTGTCGATGGTTGGTATTAGAAATAACAACCAATTTATCATTTTCCACGTATACCTCCACCGCGTTTTCACATCTTGAAGCAGTTTCAGTGACCTTGTATTGTCTCTGATTGTCTTTTGCATATTGCACAATTTCTCAATGGCATGAATGGAGGGACCTGGCGGCTTTCATGACATTCCCTGATTCTGGTATATTGGAAGCAACCATCAAATGTGAGTTTGGCAGTCAATTGCAAACAATGATGATCAATTCAGTAAAGGTGCATGACACCATGTTCTGCAAGACAATGCCCAAAGGTGTTCATGTTACCCATTCTTGTGTCAGTTGCGGTGCTGCAAAGACAAAAAACAAATCAAAGTTGTACAAGTTGAAAACATTCAACAAATTTGCAAACAGGGGATCCCCAGTGGCTGGTAGTTCCATGATGAACGTTGAAGTGTAACGTGCAACACACAACAATTGAGTTGTGAATTGGCAGTCAAACATCCATAAGTTTCATTCTTCACTGTCAAGTGACCTGTTGTCAAAGTGAAATATTGACCTGAAAGCTCCTTTTGCACTGCTTTTTTGCACACATCCCCATGCTTTTGATGTCATTGGGTGATTTCCACTCCAGAGGCTGCCATCTCACCATGCCTGTTGACCTGTTGATATACATAGTACATAGTAAACAGTATTCCTCTCCTGGAAACATGATATCAAAGTGCTTCAACCTTTTGAGATCCAATTGACTTACTCTCATCACACCATAGTAGGATCCATCCATCCTTCTGGTGTGGACAAGTCAAACTGAACAAGTTGAATCATCCATTAGGCATGTACTAGCTCACATCATCCTGGAGCATCACTTCTTTTTCTGGTTTCCCTTAATTGTTGAAGTTTGTTCCACAAATATCCACTGAAGACTGAAGCCACTCCATCAGTCATTCCAAAGGCCATAGTGACTGTATCTCCAGCACCAAGTTTTGTTTGTTTAATGATGCCTTCTTGTCAAGAACTGCTTGTCATGTGAATGGTTGTTTCTGTGTCTGCAATCAAAACTTTTGGGATTCAACAACAAGGATTGATCTGAAGGAAACTCAACTTTGGTTGGCACATCGAGCAAGAATTTGACCTGAGTCGCCCCATCCTCCAAGGCCAAATTGCCAGTCTCACCCCCTTTGCCTGCTTTAAACCACTTGGGACACTGACTTTCATTGGACTCATCACTCCAACAACCATAAGCCTTGTGACCACCTTTGCCATAGTTGCTGCACTTCATGGTCTTGTTGCTCTGTGACTTGTCGCCACCAGAACTCTTCTCCACCTGGTCAGGGCGATCCTTGGCTTTCTGCCCGGTCTTATGGCACCTGTAACAAGTTCCTCCAAAGCACTCAAGCAAGGTGAAGAACTCTTTGCCTTCACAATCTGATCCACCAACAGCACCAATCATTTGATGATGGTGCTGTGTCATTGCACTTTCAAGGTCGTCTGTCAACTTCAAAGTTATACCACCCTGAATATTTGGTCACCACCAGTTGTAAACAGACACAAGACAACCATCTGGACTCCTTGGAGCCAGAAACCTTTGATACACCACTGTACCAAGAAAGCTTTGAAATCTTGGAACAAACCAAAGAAGACAAAGCAGGCAAAGACATTGACAACACCAAACAAGACCTTATCCCTCAAGTCTTGGCCTTAGCCTTGAACATCAGGGGCAAGGAAGGGAAATTCAACATGATTGTTCTACTCAATACAGGAGGCACAGGAGCCAGCCATGATCGATGCTCGATGCTTGTGCTGTTCCTGAAGGAGTTCGTACTAAAGTTTCACCCAAGGGGAAACTTGTCACAACCGCAGGAACATTCGAAAGTACCAAAATCGTCAAGCTAACCAAAGTATCATTCCCAGAGTTTTCCATTTCTCGACGTTTCGGAGTGATTGATTGTCACATCTTCAATTCACCCGAGTGTCCATACGCTTTGATTCTAGGACGCGAACTACTTTTGCAAGCAAAGATCAAGTTTGATTTCAAAAGCAATGAAACAGTCTGGTTTCATGTTGCAGTACCCTTCTTCAATCCACGAGACTACTTCAAGGGAAGACGAATCAACAACATCGTCGATGTGTTACATACTGCAAGAACCCAAACATTGGACTCACTTGTTAACCAAGCGAGTGTCAAGGACGTCAACTATGACGTGCAAGACCCAACAACAGTTGCGGAAGCGCAAAAGCATTTGACAGCAATTCAGCGCAACAATCTCAAAGAGATGTTCATTCAACACCGGGAACTATTTTCTGGCCGCATATGCAGATACCCGCACCGCAAGTTCCATGTTCCATATCGATCTAGTTCAAGATGCTGAAGCGTACCACTGTCCCAGACCTTATCATATTCCTCAAGTTGATCTACCAGCCTACCATAAGAAGATGGAAAGGCAGTCGACTTGGGACTTCTCGAGAAAGTCTACGATACCGAATGGGGATTCCCAGGTTTTATGTCACCCAAAAAGGATGGAACTATAAGGACAGTTGAAGACTTTCGCGAGCTAAACAAAAGAATCAAACGGGACCCCGATTCATTAGTCCCCCAAAATCAGGGATATACTACTCGAACGAGGTCGTAGGTACAAGTTCCTAACTAAAATCGACATCTCAATGTGCTACTATACTCTAGAACTCGACGACGAGTCGAAGAAACTTTGTGTCCACGTCACACTATTTGGGAAATACCGTTGCACGACGGTAGCACCTCAAGGATTGAAACCCTGTGCCAACTGGACACAGGCAACCATGGTCGAAATATTCAACGATATGTGGCCGAATCAACTCAAGATTTTCTTCGACGACATCAAGATCACATCCATGACTTGGAGTGAACATATCAAAACTGTCCCTGAAGTATGCCGTCGTCTACAAGACAATGGATTCACTGTCAACCCTACCAAGTGTGCTTGGGGAGTAACTGAATCCGAGTTTCTTGGCTTCTGGTTTACACCAGATGGATACAAATACAAACCATGTGCCAAGAAAATAAACCCAATCATGAATCTTGCCGAGCCTAAAACGCTCAAACAGTTGCGAGCTTTCATTGGCTTTGTGAACTTCTATAAACCATTTTGGCGCAAACGTGCCCACATCATGGAGAAACGTGCTAAGATCCCAAAGAAAGCTTTCCTAAGCATTGGGGACCAGAACAATCCCAAGCCCCTTCTCGGATGTAAAAGTTATGGCATGTGAAGCGATCCTACTCCATACTCCAATGGCCTGCCCGCCTATCTCAACCATTCGACATTGAAACTGATGCTTCCGACTACCAACTTGGCGCGGTTATCAAACAACGTGGTCAACCAATAGCGTTTTTCAGTCGCAAGCTAACCCCTTCCCAACGCAAATATACTACCATTCTCAAGGAACTTCTTTCCATTGTTGAAACACTTTCTGAATTTTGCAGCCTAGCTACTCAAGGGCAATGAAGTTCGAGTCCACACTGACCACCGCAATCTCACTTTCAGCCAACACCCTCAATACTGAGCGTGTCATCGACATGGCAACTACTTTATACGAAATCGTTCGTATCGGGGAGAAAACAAGTGAGCATATCGGAAGCAAGTTCGAGCAGACTTGGCTCGCACGCTGCCCTTGACCACCTATCAAATGTATTCACGACCGAGGGGGCGAATTTATTGGGCATTGGACCAGAGTTCCATTCTCTATTGGCACGCATCAATTGCCGCCCTGCATTGATTGCAACGAAGAAATCACATGTCGGATAGACCATACTCGTGTTGTTTGCATTTATACGCAGCCATACACGTATCTCAGGTACCTATGCATAGGGCCAAATATGTGTTTCAATCACGGCGGATACGGAGACAGGGTGTATTGCCTTTCAGATTGTAAAGGGGTCGAAGACCAAGAAGGAATTGAGTGATGGAGATGCCCGAGTGGCATGGATAAAGCTTAGTAGCAAGGTTGAGTCAACAAGGGCGCCAAACCAACTGTTGTTGAAAGAGAAGATTTAATTCGAGGTTCAAGAGTCTGCAATCGGATCCCGATGTGTGGATTGTGGATCACCCAGTTGGAGGAATTTCAGGTACAAATCAATAATGCAAAGGAAGGGAGCATTACCGATGACGATTAAATGGAACATATCCTCGGAAACCTGCCTCCGATATGACATTGAAATCCACGCGTTACGTAAGCGTCTTGAGGCTGCAATGCTTGCCCCATCAAGCATCAAGTTGCTACCTTACTAGTAAGTTCTCTGATGGATGGAATTTGCAATATCAGGTCCTTGGGAATTCTTTATCAAGAACAACAACATACCAACTCCACACTCCAGCTTGATGCACAGTGGCCAGGTCTTTGCCTGCATTGATCTTTGTCTCAGTCTTTCTCACTTTCTCACAATGACTTGATGCAGGATGCCGGAGTAACATAGGTCAGACGATTGCTCACCATCTCACCAAACTTATCTTATAGCTTCTTCAGAAGATGTGGTTGATGGATCCAAGCCTGCTACTACTAGTTTTTCCTATCATTTAGCTCATCCAGATCACTTTCCACCTTAAGAGTGAATCCCTTTCTCATTAAATCTGCAATCATGGACTCAGTTGCCATTTGTATCTCCAACTAACAGGGTATCATTGACCCAGATTGCTGCAAAACACAGAGCTGGCTCTTTGCTTCTAACTTTGTTGGCAGCTCTTCCTCTAATGCCAGTGCAGCACAAAAGGTGTTGTTGCACCAAAATAGGGATTGGGCCAAATTAGTGATGTCATCACTGGCTTCAGGTGTTCCCTCAATGGCTTCTTTGGGCTCTTCAAATTCATCAGCAGCAACCCATTTGAGGGACTGCCTCTCCGCGTCCCTTCCTCCTCCATTGAGAGTAGGACAAGTTCCAAGGGCGCCAATTTTTTATTCTTAGATCCTGTCGGTTTCAAGAAAACAGTACCAGCTACCGGCCTTACACTCCCATTGCGTGGTCCTTTGAATACCCAACAAGCTACAATCCTTGGTTTGGTGGGTGCTTTCCTGACACTTGGTGGTTTGTTCCTTAATCTCCCAGAGTTTTCCGAATAGGGAACTACTTGGCAGTCCTTTCCAAAGAACTTGGTGTATGGCGGCTTGTCTCCGCGCTTCTTCACAGAAATATTTTCCATCAACATCATCGTTGAAGTGGCTTCGGCCAACAATTTTGTGTGAATGCATGAAGAGCATTTAATTTTGCCCTGATCCGTCCATAGAGTGTAGCAAACTTCCTTTCTTCAACCTTCCCTTTCTGTTGGGAGTGTCTGGTGCAGTTAATTCAAATTGGGTCCCGATGCCACTTGCCTCTTTC
Source organism: Nitzschia palea (assembly GCA_019593585.1). Taxonomy (NCBI): domain Eukaryota; phylum Bacillariophyta; class Bacillariophyceae; order Bacillariales; family Bacillariaceae; genus Nitzschia; species Nitzschia palea. The sequence continues at coordinate 4,488 of SWEM01000815.1, read as the reverse complement.
ATTCAGGAGCTCTTCAGTCTTCTTGTTCTCTTTGGCATTGTTCCAGCAAAGAAACTTGACAGCTTTGTCATACCGGTCTTTCAATTTGACAATCAACCGACTATCATGGTTGGCATCTTGCTTTTAATGGTCTTCAGAAAGAACAACCTGCACAGGATTAGTTGCTTCATGATCACAACACCAGCCAGCAACCAGCAATACTTTGACCTTTGACCAACCAAGACTCAGATCTTTTTATGTTTGATGGAACTAGTGTCAAATCCATTCTTTCTCGGGTACCTTGCCTCTTGCTCTTGCTATCATTGTTCCATGATCCAAAATATTCGCTTTGGCCTTCAGACAATCACCACATGGGTAAAGCTTTCTTTGGATTCAAAGTCCCTAGTAGCTTGCCATCTCCCGAGTTGCCTCATTGTCCCAAAACATTGTGAATCACTTTGGCTTTGACCTTGGCATTCTCTTGGCCTGGCTGGTAGTCTTGGCCTTGGCAACGTCGATTCGCACGGCGGTTGTTGTCATCAATAACAACCTGACGACGCTCACGTATATCGTTGTAATTCACAAGTAGTGGGATAGGGTGGAACATATCGCGGTGAAAGACAATAGCTCCAGGAGATAGTCCCATTGTCCAATGGACAGCTGCGCGAACTGCAAACTGCGCAGAAGCGAGAGCTGTGTCAATGACGTCGTAAGCTTGACGAACGTTGGTCGGAGGATTCTCGTACAGCATTGAGCGAAGGATATCACCCACAGTAGACCGCTTGCACACTGCATTGGACTGCGGATTTTTGACTGACGATGGAGTCTTCTGGATACCATTCCTAGCAAGACAGGCTTGGAATGGTGCACCAATGAACTCGGATCCTGGATCGTAGATGCAAGACAATGGCCTGGGATAACGGGCCAGCCATTGGTTCTCAAAATGCATCGCAACATGGGACGACTTAGTGTTGTCAAGGCGCACAAGTTCAGAAAGCGTAGTGGCTTGGTCAATGATTGTCAGGGCTTTGAAACGGATACTTCCAAACTCTGCCACATCGAAGGTCCACGGTCCAATGCAATCCACAGCGACTTGCTCGAACGGCAACTCAGTAGCAATCCTTGGAGGTGGTTGAGCTTGGCCAGGTCCAGGATGCTTGTTGCGTTCTCGACTTGTGATTCATTCCGTTGTTGCAGAAGTGAAGCTTCAGATACTTGTAGAGGCGGTCCATTCCAACATGACCACAGACGTAGTGATACCACTTGATTGTAGCTGGCATCATAGCGTCAGGTAGGACGATTCGTGGGGAGTCTTGGTCGGTTTTGCAGATAAGTTTCGTTCCATGAAACTCTTCGACTCCAAAATCGCCATCATTCAATAAGAGGAGCACCTCAGCATCAGCTTGCTGGGCCTTAAGAATGTCCTCAAAGTTGAGAGGGAAGCTGTCAATGTCCTCGGGGTAGTATAACATTACTTCTTTGACTTCCTCGTTCTCAAAGTCTGCTTTTGTCATGTTGTGCTTGACGTTAGCTCCAAGTGACGGTACAGGAACTTCCTGCCTCTCCTTTCGGAGCGGAAAGCGACTGAGAGTATCCGCGCCAAGGTTCTCTGTACCCTTGACCTGTCAAGGTAGGAGCAAACTCCTCAATCAGGAGACGCCATGAGGAGGCGCTGGCTCGTGACGTTGTCCCGGGTCAGGTTCATATGGTCAGTCTTGACGGTGATCGAGGCGCCAAGAAGCATAGAACGGAAGACAGAAAGAACTTCGACAATGGAGCGCTTCCTTGTTGGGGATAGGGTAGCGGCTCTAGGGACCAGTGAGCTTGCGGCTGTAGAAAGCGACAGGCGAACCATCATGTGGGCACCGATATCGTCGAGATAGATGTCATGGAAGAGTTCCTCCATTGTCGCCTGAGCCCAGTCAGGGCTGTTGATGAGTCCCATAGGAAGCACCTTGCGACGGTATTTTCCAAAGGGAGTTACAAGAATACATTACCATGAAGAGGCTTCATCCAAGTGAAAGCAATAGTATTGCATGGAGATGTCAATTTTGGAGAAGTACTTGTAGTCACGACGGCGTTCAAAGATGTCTTGAATCTTTGGGAGCGGATAGTGAACACGCTTGATGGCCTTGTTCAGTGCACGAAGGTCATCCACAGTTCGAATGGTTCCATTGGATTTCTTGGTTGCAAACATAGGCATGCCCCATTCTGTGTCGTAGACTTGTTCAAGCAATCCGAGCTGAACTTGACGATCGAGTTCGCCTTTGATAACAGGGCGGTCAATCATCGGAACAGGGTAAGGTTGTTTACAATGGTAAGGAACAGTTCCGTCCTTCAGCTCAATCGTAAACTTGCGGTTCTTGTAGTGTCCAATTTTTCCACTGAAAAGGTTGTCAAACTTCGACAATAGCTTGCGCATGTCCTCACGTTGGGAAGGAGTAAGGTGAAGTTGCCGATCCACAACGTCGTTGATGTTGACTTGCTTGTAGTCCGCTGCCTGCAGAGGGCCTTCAACGTTGTAGAAGGAGTCACCTGTGTAGGACGTTGCTTGGTCAATCGCAAATGGATTGATACGCAGCGAGCGGCGGATGTTATCCTCGTCGTCCATGAAGTTTGCATCATGAAAAGGAACACGAGATTCATACCAAGTTGTCTGGTTCTTGGTAAAATCAAGTTGCATGTTCGCCATGCGAAGGAAGTTGCGACCCAAGATGAGGTCGTAACGAGCAGGGGCGTCGAAGACGTATGCCTTCAACGAGTCAAAGCGTCTGGTGTGGTTAAACTCGGGAAGGGAAAGGTCATGGAGCATGACACACCCCAGTAGGGTGAAAGTACCTTGAGTGGTCCGGAAGGTGCGGCCTTCTGGGTCCTCAAAGGTAGCAGTGCCCTCTGGTAAGGCTGACTGCTTCACCATGATGTGAGATCCACCAGTGTCAAGAAGGGCCGTGAGAAGGTAGTGTCCCGTCTTGTCCCCGATTTGACGAGCGGTAGCAATGGTAACTGGGATGAGGTCAGAGGTCGGATCAGCTGGGATAGCGACTTCATCATCCTCAGAGATGTTGTAGTGGTCAGGGTCCATGTCTTCAACATCAAGAAGATAGGACTCAATGACAGTGCAGATGTCCTGGGCAGGCTCAACGAGGAAGTTGTCTCCTGAGCTGCTGTTGGATGGCTGAACGGTTGTGTTCCGGATACTTGGAGTCAAAGTCCTGTTGGACTCCACAGCATTGGATTCTGTGAGCCGGTTGGGAAAGGAAACACGGCGACCACCGTTGCCGTTGCCAGTGGCGTTGCTGTTGCTGTTGCCCGGCATGAGCTGCTGGGTACGACGGCATTCCCTGATGGAATGATTGCCGTTGTGGCCAAAGTTGAAACAGCGATCATCAGTGTTACTGGTTGTTGAACGCTGCCCTTGGCGGTTTCCGCGTCCTGAACTGTTGGACGGGCGGTTGCCTGGTTGAGGGGGACGATTCCTCTGGTTGGAACTGGTGTTGCCGGAGTTGTTGGCATTGTTGCTGCGGTTGGAACTCTGGTTGGTCGTGTCTGCACGAGGTATGAAGGGGTCAGCTGACTCCTGAGTGTCAAAGTAAGAGCGCATGCTTGGGAGACTTTCAGAGTGGTAAGTTTTCCCTGCGTTCTTGTAGTTGACTTGCCATTGTCGAGGCATTGCGTTGAGAAAGGTCTTTTTGAACTCAGAGTCAGTAAGACCGGCATTGAAACCTGGAGCTCCTGGGATCATCTTAACTTGCTTGTTGGCAATTCGCAGGTGCTGTAGGAATTGCTTGACTGACATTTCGGATGGCTTCTTGATAGAGCGCAAGTAATCCATTTGAATGTCGTAGTCCCTGGTTTCTTCGAAGGTTTGGGCAAGAAACACTGCTCTTGCATCGGCAAATGAGTCGAGGGAGCGACCAGTAATGGCAGTAAGAGCATCATCCCAAGTGTCCTTGTGGAGGCCTTGGAAATGTTGTCTGATCTTTGCAAATCTCAGCTTTCCAGTAGTCCATTCCAAAGCATCGCATGCATCTTGGAATTCACGAAAAAAATCGATGATCTGGTAAGCTGTCGCATCCTCAGGGAGTCTAGGAACGTAGAAGGTTTCCTTGGTTGTTTCGTCGGTAGCCTCATCGACTGTCTCCAAGGTATGCTTGATTCGCATGGTGTCGCTGATAGTGTAATCAGGCTTGAGGGGAATGACAAACTCCGCAGCCTTCCTTGGCGCAGGAGTTCTTCCTCGAGACGCGTTGTTCGAGGGGTTGTTGTTGAAACGTCGACTTCGATTCATGTTAGAAGTAGAAGAAGTTTAACGTCGTGTTTTGATATGGTGACGGACTCTCGAGAGATTGGTGAAAGGTTAGAAATCAATTGCAGTACAGACTGCGTTGATCAACATGCAGTAACCCGCGGTAACCGTACTAACAAAAGCGTTGTAAAGTTGCAGGATTGTAAAAGAGTGAGCTATTTTAGAGATTAGATTTCTGATGAAGATAAAACGTGTTAGTTGGA
>SWEM01000814.1:0-11420 GCA_019593585.1 Nitzschia palea | reverse complement strand
AGACGGAGAAGTCGAAAGATACTTAGCGAGGAAGGCGACCCTTTCCGCACTGATTTGCTGCGAAGGATCGTCCTCACTTCTCGACCCAATCCGACTGCAAAGCAACGAAAATCGTTTACGATTACAAAGAGCACACAATTTCGAAGACATCACATTCGTGACACTCAACGCTTCTCTTCCTTGAAATAATGGATGTTGCCTTGATCTGTTGGGACACATTGGTTGCGGCAAATATCCCGTCCATCCACAAATCGGTCCAAAACGATGAACTCTTTGGTGGAAGATCATCAAACTGTGAATGAATGAGTACAGTTATCCGCCGCCATCACAATTTATTATTAACAATGGTACAGCACCAGAGCGCTCCAGGGCGGAGCAGCGGACGGACTACCGGCGCTTGGGTGGCACACGTTTGTCGATTGTCGAAATACCACTATCCACTCTGTAATAACTTCGAGCTTGGAGAGTACTTGTATCCTTGCACTTGACGAAAGTTGACAATGGGGTTAATTTAACATGATCAACTCTCCCTGAAATGTCGAAACAACCACTGCTTCTACTACAAAAGTTGTCGTTGGAGGCCGCTCGAAAGTCGTGACGAGATCACCTCTTCTTCACCGCCGCCAAGCCGTAACGTCTGTTTCCATTGGATCTCCGGAGAAGGATCAAAGGCTGTCACAACCACAAAGGGAACTTTGGTCATGACGATCCTCAGTGCCAAGCTCCACCACCTCGTAATAATTGCCATGCAACTATTGACTATTGGTCGTAGTTTCAGCATCTTTGGAGTCGCCGAATAAAGTACTGAGAGGATTCCATAAAAGTGCCATCACCAGGGGAAATTGTAGGATTTTTGGTTGTATCTGGCAGAATCGAGAGAATCCTGGAAAATGGTGGATTTGTCAAGTGGAGATCTGCACAACCTTGGAGTATCAATCCAGCGTCTTTCCACGCAACGCAACGCAACGCAACGCAACGCAACGCAACGCAACGCAACGCAACGCAACGCAACGCAACTCATCATATTCAACAACCAACGATCCGGGTGAGGTGCCATCATTCAATCACATATCTGGAAATACCGTAGCCAGGTGGGCCACATACCACATACTCTGCAAGCTAACTTGTTTGGGAGTCGCCTCGGGATAGTGGAATTTGACACAATAAGAGGGGGAGGAGGGGCATTCTCCCCGTGTGAGACTCACGGCATTTCTGCGAGAACTTAGCGTACATAATGATGATTGTGTGGTCCCGAGACTCGACGCGACACCATCTTGAATTTTCCTTTCCACATGACATGTCTGGTAAAACCATTGCCCGAGACAAAAGGCATAATAAACTGTTATGTTGTCCAATCCAGCATGGAATGGAATGGAATGGAACTAATCCCGTTGTCCAATCTGACAAACGACTTCGCAGCTATTGGTCATGAACTATTTGCGACATTGGAAAAGGCCGAAAGACACCAGAATGAATCGATGCGATATGTGGGCGTGTCCGAGTCTGTGTTGATTGATGAACGCGTACTAAATCCGGATGTGATTGAGACCGGCGTTGGCTTTGGACTTGTCATCTCATCATCACATCCAATTCTTGAAACTAGAGGCTAGACAAAGGAAGTTAATGCAGGTGACCTTCCTTGGCCACCATATACAAGCTCGGTAAATCAATTATCTCCATTTTTGCGTGGCCCAGTCCTTTACTCCCAGTGGAAACACACTCTGAACAACCCTATACGGCACAAGCGACGTTAAGGACGGCCTGCGAAAGTGCTCAAGTCATTTCTTGGCAATCCTCTCCATCCGCATTGCAACAACGGTTGCAGCAATCACACTCAATCTCAATTGTGCCATTCGTATCCAAGCAATCACCTACAAGATTTATCCATTGCTTCGTGGCAGCGCACAAGGTATCTTTGACTGATCCAGTAAGGTTATTCTTGTAAAACAACAACTCCTTCAAATCTTGCAGTTTAGACAGAACTGTTGGTAGGGATCCAGTCAGGGTGTTTCCATTGATGCGCAGCGCCTGAAGTTGGACTAGATTGCCCAACTCTGTCGGTAAGGGACCTGTCAAGGCATTCTCATCGAGCCCTAATTCGATGACGCCTATCAAACGTCCCAACGCTGTCGGAATCGCCCCATTCAATTTGTTTCTACTTGCACACAAACCTTTGAGGTCCAGTACGTGTCCCAATTCAGTGGGCAAAGTCCCGGTCAAGATGTTGTCCATCAGTGACAAACCAATGAGACTAGTCAGTCTGCCCATTTCTGTGGGTATTGTCCCCTTGAAGGAGTTATCATAAAGCCCCATCGCCAACATTCCAATCAATCGGCCCAACTCGGTTGGCAAAGTCCCTGTGAATGCGTTTGTTTGTACGTACAACTCCGTCAAAGCAGCTAATCGACCCAACTCTGTTGGTAACGTCCCATTCAATTGATTGGCGCCGATATTCAATCCCTGAAGCTTGAAAAGGTCGCCAAACTCAGTCGGCAGCGTCCCAGTTAAGGAATTGTCTAAGGCGCTAAACAAAGTAAGGTCTGTCAATTTCCCCAATTCAGTCGGCAAAGTCCCCGAAAATTTGTTCGTAAACAAATAAAAAACCTGAAGCGAAGTCATTTGGCCCAGCTCGGTCGGCAATGTGCCGCTAAAGGAGTTGCTGCCTATCCAAAGTTGCTGAAGGGCAGTCATTCGACCCAAGAGTACGGGTAATGTGCCTGTCAACCCATTCTCACTCACAGAAAATCCCATTAGGCGAGTCAAGGAAACAAACTCCGTAGGTATTGTCCCGGCGAACAAGTTCTTGCTGAGATCAATCCAATTCAAGTTAAGCAGTTTGCCCCAAACTCGGTCGGCAATGTTCCTGTGAAATTGTTTTCGCCAAAATGAACTGTCTTTACCGATGTCCATTGAGTAAACTCAGTCGGTAACGTGCCTGTCAACTTGTTGCCATTCACATAGAAATCTTGAAGACCAATCAAATAGCCTAGCTCTGTCGGCAACGTCCCGGTGAGCGAATTGCTTGCAAAATCAAGGCGAGTCAGGGCAGTCAATTGGCCAAGCTCTGTCGGTATTGACCCAATTAAGGAGTTATCTGGCAAATACAACCACAACAAGTTGGAAAGAAGACTCAACTCCCAAGGGATTGTTCCCGACAGGCCTGCATTGCCTAGCCATACGTTCTCTACATTCGATCGATTTCCACAAACAGCGCCCCAAGCATTGATATCATCAGAGGTAAGATTATTGTTCCAGGAGCAAACGTGCGTTCCAGCTAGGAATTCGGCATCTTGCCTTCTAGGCCAATTGGGACCATTGGTTGAGAAATACAAGACAGCCAATACATATCGCTCCAAAATATCTCTACCCAGACGATCAGAACGAGTAAAGTTGTCAGCTGACAACCAATCCAACGCGCGATACTGTGAACTTGAAGGATCTTCGAAAAGTGCTCTATCTTCATCCCTTCGAATGACCCATTGTTCCAACTGGTCTTGAAGTGGTTGGGTTGGGCTTGCCGTAACAGTTGGGCTGACTGTCGGTGTTGCGGTTGGGGCACCAGACTGACTGGTTACCGTCCTGGACTGTGATGAGGGGGACAGCGCAACGGCGACTCCCACGACCACCGCAGCGAGAACCAAGGATATCACGAGCAACTTCAGAGTTCTTGGTCGCAAACCGCACACTGCGACATCCTGAGACTTGACGGAATTCGACAATGCTTCTGCAACTACAGTTGTCGGTGGAAGTTGATGATGAGACCACTGTTGTTCTCGAAGTCGCGACTCGACACCTTCTTGGATTCTCATTTCCAAATGTTCTTCAATTACCAATGGATCATCCTGGACCAATCGAGCAGTCACAATCAGAGAAGGAGTCTGGTCATAATGATCACCAGCACTATCACTATGACCATCATGATTTATCAATTCTTCTTCGTCGAATGAATGTTCGAATGACAACCCATGATTGCCTTGGACAGGCACCGCGCCAGGGGCCAGGGACGAGATTTCGGTTGTGTCCACTGTGTCTTGTGAGACGGCGGAGTGCTCTTCGAACGATATTTCTTCCTCATAGACAAGATGCTGCAGCTGCATCTTCTTCTTTCGCGTCGCCCCTCTCTTGGCAGCTCGCTGTTGTGAGTTGAGTAAGGGCGAGGGTGGTTTCACGGTATTTCCTTCGAAAAATGTATCGGGTGCGTTGGAGGAGGAGTTTGCTTCTATATCCTGAAACATCAGTGTAGAAGATGGATTCAACATACTCTTGGAATCCAGGCGCATGGACTCATCGTCGTCTTCCTCTTTTTGAAGAATCATCATAGAACCACCAAGTAGGATTGGTGTACTAGAATCGGGGGCTTCTTCCTCACCTTTTTGTTTCAGTTCAACGTTTAATTCTTTCATGGTTATATCGCCCGAGCCCATGCAAACTAAGTGAGCGAATGGCGTCGAAAAAGTTGTGTTTCTGCGAATCACGCCGAGACTTCGCAGTTACAAGGACCGGTACTGTCAAACTACGAAGAATTCTATATTGTAGAAGTGACCACCATGACACGTGTACTGGCGGTAAAATGTTCTATGTTGTTTCTAGCGACAGAATCGATGGTGAGTGATCGCATGGAAAAAAGGAAATGCCCCTTGTGTCGATAGTTCTGGCGAACAAAAGGGACGTTAAGACCAATTTCAATGGCTTACTTTTAAGCATCAAATATAGAAATCCTACATGTCAACTCAGTCAACAATGTATCACGGTGAAGTACAAGAAACGATCTGTTCACTGTCAAATATATTTCAAAGTGACACCAAAGAACAAACTCTCCATGATGATCAATGATAACTGTCAATGCAAGGTGCTGTCGTCATCATGTTGTTGGTTGTGTCGACGGCGCCTTGTGATTCTGGCAGAGTGGGAGTTACACTGCAACAGACAGCAGAATACTACCGGTAGCGTATATCAATCAAACGTCGCTAACTAGTGTAGCCAGGGGATGGATGGAATTTGACACAAAAAAATGGAATCAGTCCGACTCCCTGAATTGGCAGTGGGACCCACTTCTTCTGCGGCATCAGTCATCGTGGTCGCTGCATGTTGATTTCTGATTAAGGCCACCCTGCGGCAACTTCTTGGATGGAGGGGTTGTTCATAAATGATTCTCAGTGTCAAGCTCCGCTACTACCACTAGCACAGTGAGAAAATGCTTCGTTAAAGTTATTGAACTTGGGTTACAAAATCGAAGGATACATGAAGGTTAAGCTTGTATCTCATTGCATGTCAAGGGACCCCCACCTTGGTCCTAGATCTATTTGCAAACACTTCCATTGGCGTTGCAGCAATTGCTACAGCAGTCACATTCAATCTCGATTTCGCCGTTTGTAGCTAGGCAATCACCTACGAGGGTTTCCCATTGCTTTGCATCATTTGCACAAAATATGTCATTGACGGATCCAGTCAAATCATTTTGCTGACACCAAAAATTCACCAAATTACTCAACTCCGACAGAGCTGATGGTACCGAACCAGTCAACGAGTTTGAATCAAGGAGCAAATGCAATAAGCCTGTCAATTGACCCAGCTCTGTTGGTAATGTCCCTTTCAAGTTGTTCTCCTCGACAGAGAACTCGATAAGATTCACAAGCTGGCCCAACTCTGTTGGCAATGTCCCTGTGAGCAAGTTCGCTGTGAGATCGAGCGATGTAGGGCGAAAGTTTGCACAACTCTGTTGGTATGGTGCCCCTCACTTCATTGCCACCGAGCCATAAGGTGAGCAAGTCTGCTAATCCGCCGAGCTCTGTAGGTACACTCCCACTCAGCATATTCCCATCGACCAAAAAACAGCAAGTTTAACTAGTTGGCCCAACTCCGTCGGCAATGTCCCCGTGAACGAGTTCCCTCCGAGATCAAGCGATGACAGAGCGGACAGTTTGCCCAACTGTGTTGGTAATGTCCCAGTCAACTTATTCTGCGGAACATAGACCTCAAAAAGCTGGATTAGCTGGCCCAACTCTGTCGGCAGCGTCCCTGTCAGCAAAGTCTCTGATAGATCAAGCGATCCCTAGGGCCGGACAGTTTTGCCCTAACGTCTGTCGGTATTGTCCCTTTGGTAGACCGATTTCGTGTTCTAGCCATAACGGTCGAGCCAATAGCTGTAATTAGGCCCAGCTACTCGTCGGGTATGGTCCCACTCGAACTTGTTCCGCATCAATACAAAGTCCTCAGTAACGAACTCTATAGTAGCTGGCCCAACGCTGTCGGTAATGTCCCCGTGAACGAGTTGCTTGTAATGTCAAGCTGAGTTAGGGCAGTCAAATGTCCTAACTCAGTCAGAAGGGACCCCGTGAAAAGGTTGGAAGTCATCTCCATGTCGGTCAAGGATGTCAATGTACCAATCTCACTCGGTAGTGTCCCCTCCAATTGATTGCTGTTGATATTGAATTCCTCTAGGCCATTCAGTAGGCAAAGCTCTGTCGGAATCGACCCTATCAAGGAGTTATCTGGCAAATACAACCACGTCAAGTCGGAAAGTAGACTCAACTCCCACGGAATGGTTCCTGAGAGGCCTACTCCGTCCAGCCATAAGGATTCTACATTCGATCCATCCCAACAATAAGCACCCCAGGCATCGGCCTCATCAGATGTACGATTATTGTTCCAGGAGCAAACATGCGCTCCAGTCAAAAAATCGAAATGTTGCCAATTGGGACCATTGGTCGAGAAATACAACACAGCCAATACATATCGTTCCAAAAGTACGGTGGGCGAACGATCGCCAGTACTGCTACGAGTAAAGTTGTCTGCTGACAACCAAACCAAAGCGCGAGATTGTGGACTTGACGGATCTTGAAAAAGTGCTCTATCTTCATCTGTTCGAATGATCCATTCTTCCAACTGGACTTGAATTGGTTGGGTTGGGCTTGCTGTTACGGTTGGGGCTAAAGTTGGTGTTGTGGTTGGAGCAACGGACGGACTGGAGGGAACTCGAACTGTCCCGGACTCTGGTTGTGACGCCTTGACGACACCCGTGACCACCGCGATTACAACAACAAAGAAAACAACAACAATCACAAGGAAAATCCTTGGTCGCAAACCGCATACTGTCTGACTTGGAGGCTCGTTGTGCTTGAAATTGGACAATTCATCTGAAATGGCAGTGGCAACAACTGCTTCTGTAGTCGGTGGTTTCTGATGAGACCACTGCTGTTCTCGAAGTCGCGACTCGACACCTTCTTGGATTCTCATTTCCAAATGCTCGTCAAGTTCCAATGGATCATCTTGGACCAAACGAGCTGTTACAATCAAAGATGGAGTTTGGCCGCCATGATCATCAGTGCCATGTTCCACCTCGACACTATCACCATGATCATGATTGCTCCATTCTTCGCGGTCATGGGAATTTTCCAGGGAGGCCGCAAAGCCGTGGACAGGCACGGCGCCGGGGGATGGGAACGACGTGTCGGTTGTGTCCACTGTGCGTTGGGAGAAAACGGAGTATTCTTCGAAAGATGGGTCTTCCTTGTAAACAAGAAACTCCTTTTTCGTTCGCTCTGCCTCTCTCTTGGCAGCTCTGAGTAAGGGCGAGGGGGCTTTACCATTGACAGGAGACGCCGCTGCGGAAGTCACGGTAGTTCCTTCGAATGCATTGGGTGCATTGACGGACTTTTCTTCAAGATCCTGAACAGATGGATTCTCCCTATTGGAATTTCTTTTTACAGACCTGTCATGGCCATCCTCGTTTTCCAGAATCTTGGTGCAACCAAGAATTATAGTCGATGTGCTAGAGTCGGGTGCATCTTCTTCATCTTCTTCTTTTTCAAATACAAAGTTTGACACCTTCATGGTAAATGGCACAAGCCAAAAAAAATTATCGGATCAAATGGCCTAGAAGTTCACTGTCATCTGAAGGTCCAACAGTGAAATGATCCACTCCGAGACTTCAATTAGCGTAAGTCTTCACTCTAGATTTGAGGAACTCTTTGGTAGATCCAACCCTTCAACACGTGTATGATTAGCGACTGTAGAATGATTGAAAGAAAGCGTTGTTAGAGACAATGTGAGGTTGCAAGATTGATAACGAGTACAAGTAATAATTGTTGAAAAGAGAAAAAATAAATGTGGTCTGAAATGAATGCATTTTCTGGAGCATGTTTGGAACTAGTTCCGGTTATAATGTACTAACGGTAGTAAATTGAACTTGTAAGGAGTAGCATGGACAAAATCCTTCAATTCTTGCTGGATTCATCCTTTGACGGTCCTAACTCTCAGGTGACCAACTCTCGAACGATACCAGAACATGTAGAAATGTTGGCACAAGATCATGATCAAGACAACAAACACGTGATAACTCAAGAGTCCAGAGTCGAGTGAATCGCGGTTGGCTTGAGTCGTGACAGAACCGACTCGAGATATACGCGGATATGACCAAGTGACCACAAAGGTCGTGGTGCCGTACGTTTCGTGTCAGTTGAAAAAATCATTACCAGAGGTGTCGTAGGAAGTCTCGCATGCCTCTCTCTCAAAACTACCGGCTTAGAAATTCAGAAATGTCTAGCTTTGAACTACAATAACTCAACAACTTGGTATCGTTCAAGTCCCTCTCCTCCTCGTCACAGAAATTCTTGCGAGGCTTGTCCAACTGCCATCAACCTTAGAAGTCGTCAATTTCACTCTTCATCCCTCCAAAACATTATCACCTTTGTTCTTCATCCATATGCTTCAGACGCAGGGAACGTACGGAGGAATCTCTCCTCCTGTCGCATCCTCGCCGACAACAAACTCGGTAGAATCAACATCAACAGGGACCTCTCCATCATCGAGGTTTACAGTTAGTAGTTCCCAAGCGACCCTACGAGCCGAAAACGGTACAGCAGGACGAGCTGCATATTTGGCGAAATGGAAATGTTCCGACGATCAGGCTGGCGGTGTGGTATCAAATACTCATCAAGACGATGCGACGACTGATCAAGCTTACTTCATTCCAGGTGCTTTTTCAGTTCCAGGACAATCACATCCCTTCAAACTTACGGTGAATTGGAAAGTGTTTCCGATTCGGTCGATCCGGGATTAAATCAAGGTCAATCGCCATTGGTAGCGGCTCAACTACTCAATCATGATGAAGAGCAACACAGAATTGAACAAGAAGTGGAATCGCGACTCATGCCGTGCGGTCACAGGCTTGTGGTGGCCGAGGTTGTGAATCCCGCCAACAATCCCATCAATGGCCCGTTTATTTGTGGCGCTGTCAGTTTCGGGCAGCGTTTCTGGATGTGGAAATTGCTACTTCTATTTATCCTACTATGTGCGTGTGGAGCCCTTGTAGGAGTGATAATCTCCGTACAATCCTCTGAAACAACGTCCTTTTCCAATATTATTCCGACACCAAGTCCAATGATTGCTGCAGTCCGACAACAAGTCCAATAGCGACATCGAGTCCAACTAGCGGCCAAAGTCCGTCACCGAGTCGATTTGTTGAAAGGCCGACTTTGAGGCCAAATTTTGTCGAAAGTCCGACACAAAGTCCAACAACTCACGACCAAGCAAGGCAATCAAGAATAAAAGATATACTTCGACAAAATTCCATTGCGGAAGACCCGATTACGGACAGTCCCCAGTGGCAAGCTTTGAATTGTTTGTTCTTCAATGACACCAACAGTGACGTTGTAAATGAGAGTTTCTCTTCCGACAGTTTTGTTCTACAGCGATATGCGATGGCTGTTTCTTTGTTCTACTCCACCAATGGTAATGGATGGACCAACCAACTTCAATTCTGAAGGCGGTATGATGTCTGCGATTGGAACGATGGATCAGACGTTTCTGTTTCGTTGACTTTAGAACCGATCGTTCCCGATACGTATGGAGTTTACTGTACTTCCTCGACGCAAGTTTCCCACAATCAGCTATCACAGAACGGTCTCAATGGAACTATTCCGTCCGAACTACGTCTTGTATCGAATCTGAATGTTTGGACTTGGCTGATAACTGGTTGGAAACAATTTCTGCAGAGCTTGGAGATTTGACTTTGCTGCCGGAGCTTTTGATTCACAGCAGTCATTTATCCGGAACCTTGCCTGTCGAACTGGGTCGGCTCACAGCCGTGACTAACCTCTTGGTTCAAGACAACAATTAGGTTGGTACTTTGCCGAGGGAACTAGGCTACTTGACCAAGCTACAATATCTTGATCTGTACATCAACCAATTCACGGGAACGTTAACAACAGAGTTCGGTCAACTGACTGATCTTAAGCGGTTTCATATGCATTACAATACTATGATGGGAACTTTGCCTACCGAGGTTGGAGACATGGGAGCATTAGAAAACTTTCGAGTTCATTTCAACAAGTTCAGCGGGACCCTTTCAACCGAGTTGGGTGGATTGCATCCCTTTCGTCTCTATGGACATGAAACAATTCTTTCACGCCCCGCTTTCCTACGGAACTTTATTCCCTTTCGGATTTTAGGTCGATAATTTGCTGATGCCAAAGTTTGACGCTTTCGACAGTGTGAGATTGAGACATCGTGACATGTGCGGATAGAATGCTGATGCATTGAAATCCACCTTGATGTTATTCCACCGACAGAGTTCACAATCAAGAAGATGATTGGAAAGGGAAGCCGCACTTTGCGAATTACATCGAATCCAAATAATAAGTCAAGTGACCTTTCATCTCCCATTCCAAATGTTGCTGCAAACAATATGGCAGAACCCACATCATGATTCCATCGAAGCGAGTCATGATTGTTATTTCCCCAGCTATTCGATTTTTTTCTCATCATTGAGTGATTACGTGTACACACCTCAATGTCATGAAAATGTATTGGTACTAGACACAAGCCGTCAACACTAGTGACTGCGGGACTATGATAGAATGTAGTGTGTGAAATGAACGTGTAAGGAGTAGCGTACCAGGTAGAGAGAATCCTTTTGTCGTTGAAGGTCCTATCGCATGATGATACATAAGGGGATAAAATGGTCGACTGATACGAATAGGTTGATCATGTCAGGTGAGTCGTGCGATATGGGATCTGTTCGAGTCGTGACGGATGCGAATCGAGATATACGCGGACACGACACCGCAAGGTGACTACAAACGCGAAGGACGTCGACAGTGTAACATGATTGGCACTTTCCGCATAACTTTCATACCGGGGATGGTACCTGGTACCTGGTGAACTACGGCTCCAGCAATTCAAGTTGGGTAGCTGTAACTGCATCTCCCCTTGATCACACGCATTCTTGCGAGAGCCTTGCAGTCTTGTGCACCAGACAAGTAGCTGCTGTCACCTTCACACCTTTTATCCTCTCCAAAACAATCTCGTCTTCGTTCATCATTATGGTTCAGATACAGGAAACATGCGATGAGCCTCGCATGCAATCATCTGATGCTACCAATGGACAGAGAAACCGCACCTATCTGGGTCTAAATCAA
>SWEM01000813.1:0-11430 GCA_019593585.1 Nitzschia palea | reverse complement strand
TCTCAAGACCGAGTAGAAAACAGTAGTAGCCACTGTGACCATCACTTTCCACATCAAATACAGCCCATCCCAACTGTTCCAGATCGGTTATACTATCCTTTCGATTCCATGCATAGTTCACGACAAATGGGTGTGACGAATCGGTTATCTCGTCAAAATCTAACTTCCCAAGCCAAAGGTCATGGTGTTTCAGGAATTTCAACATGGCCTTTGAGTCGAATTTATGCATCATTATCTTTCCCAACGTAAGATCCAGATAGTTTCCATGACGATGGAGATAACGAATCAGAAGAAATGTCATGAACACATTATCTGAGGCGAAGATCGTGGGTACATGAAGACGTTCATACCAACTGATCGTTGAAGTAGTATAAGACAGTGCAAGAGCCCGATGTACTCTCTTTTGAAAAGTAGTTGTTTCAAATACTGTCGCTCCACCAATGAAGAAGCCGTGCACATCAATCTGAATCTCATTATTGGCATTTCTTGGCAAAACGATGGCTAGGAATACGACCCATTTGTTTTGTTGTTGTTGGATATCATCGTAGAAAATCACTTCTTTGTACTCCGTCAAATCTGGTAGTGACTGAGGCAACTCTTGCGCGTCAGCCTCTGGTAATTGGTTTGGTGGAATAGAAAAAAAACTAAAGTCTATTTTATCCGACCGGAGATTTTGGTCTCCAACCCGGCCCGGGCCCTGGGATGGGCGCGGAGGACATTGCCTACCGAGCCGACAAGCCAGCCCCAGGGCTGGCTTGTTGGCCGGGTATAGCAATGGGGTTAAACATCGGATAATCTGTAATAGCTGTGTTCCTTCTCAATCCTAGTTGGGTGGCGTGTTGAGCACTGGCGTGAATGGCAGTTTTATGGATTGTGATCCAGTCCTCTATCGCTGAAATATGGTGTTTTGTCATGTGGTCATCGTGGTTGGTGTGGAATATATGACGGTCGGATGGGCGCACTTGATCTTTATATGTATACAGGGCCTGGAGCTGGGAATGAGCGATGCGATGTCGGAGTTCTTGTTGTTGCTCGTCATTCTTAGTATGGCGTTCGTCGTTTCGTATCTTCCATACGAGGAGCCATTGGTCTATCAGCAATCGACCTATTTCTAAGACCCATTGTGGTCCCTGCAATAATCTGGGTGTCGAGTCGAGTTCTGGTTGTTGACCGTAGTTTGTTTGGAGTTCTTCCCATAACTTGCTCCATCGGCCTTTATACAGTTGGTCCCAGCCAATTTGAGTTTGGGCTTGTATGAGATGTCGATATCGGGCAGGATATGCTTCTGTCGGAGGAGGACCGAGTTTTTGGTGGTATCGCCGGATTCCGTCTTGGAGTATGTCGATTAAATGCGGATCAGATTTGGAATTATCATACTGTTTGAGTTTGGAAAGCGTTTGGGTGCGCCATTCTGCCCGACTGGGATGCTTGCACTGGATAACGTGCGCGTTGCTTTCGTAGGCTTCGTTGCATGCAGGGCACTCATGGGGAACGTGAGCATCATTGCGGTGAGCATATTTCCCTGTTGGGCTGATGGCGTGAATGTGTTTGACAAGTGTGGACCATTTGTCGTGGTACTTCTGGATTATCTTGATATATGCTTTTAAATCCACCAATTGGAGTGTATTTGGTTCCCAATGAAATTTGTGGTGTAGATATTGGAATAGGGCTGGAAACGTTACGGATTCATACACTCGACGTTTCATGTGGTTTGTCACGGATTTGCTTTGAATGATTAGCTGACACGGGGAATGAGGCAGTGGAGTTACTACTTGATGGATATGTGGTTGATATACATCAGTGTTGGAGGCTTCATGATCGGCGTCGCAGTTCAGTTGGGCGTCAAGGGGGAGTTGGTCGTAAGTGCGGTCCTGATCTTGATGGCCTTTGACCCACTTGAATCGAATATACACGGGCATGGATCTTGTGGTGGCCAGCCACTATCTCAGTTATAACGTCTTGTTCTGGGAGCAGAGTGATGTTGGGGACGGGGCGATTTATGACACTGCTTTGTTCAATTCGTTGAATGACGCTCCGGTTGTCCAGTAAATGATGAATGACTATGGGTGGGGCAGGTTTCTTGTCCATGAGTAGCAGTTCGTTATGAATCCATCGTGTCGCTGACAGGACACCGTAGGCTTCACTTCGAAACGAATTGGGATAGCCTCCTGGAGCTGGGCCATGCCCTTTTACCAGCCTTTGGCCTTGTAATGTGGAAATGACAAAGCCAAACGTGCCTGTATCGTCGGTTGCTGACCCATCGCTGCAGCATATTATGTTCCCCATCAGAATGTGAGTATGGATTGTCGCCCTAGGGCACAAGATGCGAGCGTTCTGATGTAGTTCTTTTTCCCACTGTGTAGTATCCCTTATTAGGTGTGGCTCCAGAATCCGTCCCATGGGTTGAAGCTCGTGGACGATAAAATTTTTGGTGGGTTGAAGCACGTCGGTGTGGCGGGATACGGACGTGGGGTATCCAGATACGTTAGTCGTGAGGGTCGTGGGTGTGGACATGAAGCGGCCCGGGCTGATTCGTGGATGTGTTTTATACGTGGCTCCAGAATAATGGGTGTATAATTTATCTTGTTCGCCATCGTAAAGGAACTGGGGCCAGTGTCGTTGTTGATCGATTGTCGTTGTCCAGAGTCCCAGCGGTGTGTAGAGGACGCCCTTTTTTGTACTGATCGTAGACAGGAATCGCCTCCAGGTCTTCCAGGCTTGGTCGCCAGGTCGCTTCTGGTTGAAAAGTGATTGTCGGGTTGTCGATGGGGCTACTTCAGGAAGGCCTGTGATTGCGTGGTCCAAGATTTTGTATCCGGTTAATGTGCTGATATCGGCTATGGTTTGAGCCTGGAGGTAGCGACGACATGCATTGATTTGTGTGATGTGTCGTGGGGTCCATCGTTCTTGGGATAAAGCAATATCCATGATGAATCGGTCATGTTCGCGCAGGCGTTTTGGTATCGGGGGATCGTGAAGTTGCAGATGGCCTTTGATTTCTTGTAAAAAGTGGCGGAGGTCCAACAGTAATGACGGGCCCATTGGTGGTAGCGGACTGTTTACATCGGTCAAGATGCATTGTGATGTGCCAAGGAACGCTTGCGTCCAGGACAGTGTCATGCGCATTAGTTTCCCAATCGTGGTTGTGGGTGTGTTCAGGTGCTTTGTGATTTGTTTCAATAGTAGCGTGCCTTGTTCGAGGTACAGCTGCCTAAAACCTGCTCCACCGATGCATTGTGGTGCATATCTAATTGCTCGTGCCATATGCCGATTATACCCACAGCGGGGGACCAGACTGCGGAGAAACCGTGCATCGAGTTGGTTACATTGCACGCTGGACAGTGGTGTGATGGGGAGGGGATATGTGATCGATGGCAGGTACATTGCGGTGTAGTACGTCCATGCTTCCGACCGTGTGAAATAATTTGTGTCGAGCAGTGTTGCAAATTTATCGTTCTTTTGTTGGATGACCTTCCAGGTGTTTGTCTGAATATGGGCTGGGTTTATGTAGCAGCCGAGGGTCTTGTGCGAGGTGTAATTCGATATTTGATATGTGGGTGTGATTTTCCCATTGTCCTCCAGGTAGATGGGTTGACCTTCGGTACCTCCTTTGAGGAAGGGATGCCCGTCGTTTGTCCATTCGCTCTGAATGATGTGGAAAGAGCATTTCGGTTGTTCCAGGGCTCCTCCTGATGCACACAGTAAATCATTCCACAGTTGAGCGTCTCTTTCCATCATATGTAGTAATCGAGTCGACGTTGGCTGGGGGTGATCGTGGAATAAGTTAATGCGTTGAGTGCAATCATCGACGAACCCGATAATCGACAATATTATTGACTCTTCTTTATTATAGCTAGTGAAGTGTGCTCCTCTTGCTTGAGACTCAAAGGCGTCAAACAACGTGGAACATACGAAGCACCAAATGATTGGAGAATTACCAGAACCCTGACCTGTTCCGTAAATTGGGAATTCGGAAGAATGCGTGTAGTGATTGTCTGATATTCCAAGCTTGGTTTTGAGGTGGTATTTCGCTTGTTCGAGTGTTGCTGCGTTCACCATCACTACTGATCTTGCCATACCCATCCTTTGGCTGCTCAGGGAAGCGACGTTAACAATTATCCTGTCGTAACACGAGGTGGCGTCTAGGTCAAAATTTATGCCCGACTTCATCGACGTTCGGTAGATTTCATGTTGCAGTACCTCTATCAGCGCTGGATCATGGGCGGATCGGCCTGGTCTACTTCCATACAATCCGTCATTTAGGAGTTGTAGGTCTTCGGCGTGGTACAATGCTTGTCGCCATTTCACGGCTAAAAGCAGATTATAGTCCGCTTCATAGATATGGATGATTCGCAATCGGTGGATCCTTGGATTATCGTTGTCCTTGAGAAGCATGACATTCACCACTTTGCTCCATCTCTCGTAGGTGTATCCGAATTTCAGTGCATAATTCAGCAGGCCTGCTGTTGCTACGAGGAGGTTATCTTGCTGGTTTTGGATGATCATGCATGCTTCGCTGGTGGGGGGATGTGGGTTCCTGCGCCACAGGCAGTGATAATGGCCAAGGTGGCATCCAGATGGTGACGTTGATGTTTGTTCTTTCCAAGATCGCAGCTTGCCCAATATCTGTTCTTTCGTGATTGTCCCATCAAGAATTAAATTCGTTCGGCGTTGTAGATGTTGAATTAATAGGGACGCTGCGTTCGGAATGTTTTCATATTCAATGCTGCCTTCCAATATTAAGTCTGCCGCAACGCCATCGGCCTTGTAACCGACGTCTGCTTGAAGGGGTGGCACAGTAAAGGGGGTTCCTGCTGCTTGTCCAAAATGGATCCTGTTCCGCTGAAGCAACAGACTTTCGATTCGTGTTGGGATGGTGACCGTTTCCCAGTGGTCGGGAGTATCGGGAAGTTGTTTGATCGCCTCTGTATCGGTAATTGGGATGTGTCGAGGTATCTTGATTGAACTGAGACCTGACATACCGGAGTCCTGGTTCCGGAGGTATTGGATCTTCTTGTAAATGCGGTGTTGTGTTTCTGCTCGGATTAGGCGCCGGACTATCTTTGCTTTTCCTGCTTCGTCGAGTGCTGCGTATAAGGCCGCTTTTTTATCCAGGAATTCTTCACGTGCAGCTTGTGCATATTGGCGTACTGCCTTAAGATCCTCCAGTGCTGTGGCATATCCTTGCTTGATGTCGTCCGGATCATTTGGGATTTCCTTCGGCAACTCTGGCCACTTCTCTTGTAATCTTTGCAATGCAGGTAGGTAATTTGTATTCACGGTACTAGCTGACTTTGCAAGCCGGTAAAAGTGTAGTGTTGCCCAACACCGTGCAAGGCTCGGACTCCACGGGGCTTGTTGTCTCTTTGAACATTGCTTTGCCGCATGGTTAGATGCGCGTTGAAAATCACGGTCCAACATTTCTGCCAGGGCGTGATTCGGATGATGCAGGTCTTCTAATTCGTTCATCCTTTCAAAGAATCTGTGTTCAACGAGGTACTTCGTTTTTGCGGCGACGTATTTTTCAACCGCTTCTGGTGAGGTAGCAGTGAAGTCACGACGGTCTGGTGGCGCGAGTGGACTCAATGCTTGTTGGAAAAGACCATCGGTTGAGAAATCAAGAAACATGCCCCGATGGTCGCTAGGAATCCGGAATCCGAATGGATCGTAACCTGCCGCTTGTATGTATGGAAGTAGTGAAGGAGTGACCAATGCAAAGTCGATGCGGCGTGGTCCGCGTTGGTATGTTGCTGGAATTTGGGCGTTCCCGAGTCTTACGCTAAACACGTCGGCTAATCCGCAGGTTGTTGCTAATTGTTCTATTCCCGACTCTGAATCGGTCATTTCTTCGTTGAAGTCTCCGACGAGAATAATTTGTTCGTCGTCTGCCTGAATTTGCGTAATAAAGGCTTGTAGATCATTGATAAACGCTTTCCTCGGTTGGATTCGCTCTGAGTTGTTATTGCCTGTCATTTCCTCGAGCAGTTGCGCTTGTTGTTGGGACGACGCTGTGTTGGATCCCGGTCGTGTTCCTTTGCACACTTGGTATGCTGAGATGATCCTTATTTTCTTGGTTGATTTTGTGGTTAAGCTGAGTGATGTCCATCGACCCATGCGGTCTCTGGTGTGGTTCTTGATAGATGCGGTGATTTCGTTGCGGGCTACGATGGCTGTGCCGCCAGGTTTGTATGCTGTTGTTGTTTTGTATTTAGATGTGGCCATCACTAATCGGCTGTGCTGGAATTGACGTTGGCATATCGATTCCATTTTTGCCCGTATTTGGTAGTTGTTGGTATCTGTGTTTGTTTCCGAGAAACATCCTATGTCGACCTGGATGCTCTCCATTACCTCGCAGATGTATGGCCACTTGCCGCCATCCTGATCCCAGCTGAGGCCATTGATGTTTTGGATATATAATCTGGTGGTGTCCTCGGTGGGGTTTTCGTCGAGTTCATCACCGATGTGCTCGCTAGGTTCCTGGGAATGACTATTTTCCATTGATTCCAGTTCATCGAAAGGAGGGAATATTTGATGTTGCGTACTCATTCAAATTTCTTTCCCAAATTTGCCCTGGGCGCTGGTGGGGATTGGTCATCATCGGACTCCATGGGCTGAGTCATGAGCCTGGGCGGACTTTTCCTGTTGTTGGTGGTGGCTCTGGGGACCTTCACTGAATGTCGGAAAACCGAATAGATGTTTCGTTGTGGGGATGAGTTTATGTTGGCCTTCTTGGGAGGGGGGGAGTCCTTCGATGTGTTCGACCGAGGGGGAGTTGTATGCGGTTTTTCATAAGGCACTAGTTGATTGGTTCGTTCCCTCATGGAGGAGTCTCCACTGTTGCTTTCTGGGGAGATTTTTGTCATCATCGCCTCAAATTTTTTGAACATTTCCTCTTCTCTGATCTCGATTTTTCTTAGCATTTCGTCTTCTCTGTGGTTGCGATTGTATGCCAACTCAATGGCTTGAGCCAGGTGTTCTTCGAGGTCCTGACTACGGCTAACCTTGGCTTGTATATCGGCCTGAAGTTTTTCGATCTGGAGAGTTTGCTCGGCTTTTAGTTGTTCGATTTGTTGGGCTTGGGCATCTTGCAGGGCCTTGATCATCTGTGTTTGCTCTGCTTGGAACTGCGCAAATAAGTTAGCCTGAGTTCTGAGTTGTGCCTCTAGATCACCTTTTTCTTTTTGCCACTCTGTGAGATCCGATGTGGTCGGAGATGACATGGACATAGCAGTGACGGTTTTTGCTGGTGGAGCTGCTACATCGGCGTAGCTTTGGTATTGATATTCTGCGGGGAGTTCATTGAGAGATTCATCTCCGTACGTCATGATGCTGTCATTGGTTCCACTTGTCAGGAGGGATCCGTATGAGTCGTTGGATGAGTCGTCTTGGTAGTCTCTGATTTTCTTTGATGAGATCCTCGGGGTGGACCAGGACTCGGGTGTGTGGTCGAGGAAGTTCTTTGGGACATTAGACATAATTTGGCTCCATTGGGTCTGCAGTTGTCGGTGAATGAAAGAGCTCCGGTCCCGATCGACGAGAATTTTCCACTCGCCTGTTTCAGTGTATCGTTTTGATGGTACTACATGGAATACGCCTTTGAGCGTTGAGATCTCTTCTTGGACAAAGTGCATGATTTCTTTTGAGATGCCTTCAACTTTAATGATCCACGTCTTGTAGTACACCTCGTTCTGTTGCTTGATGCATTTTGTGAATAGCTCAGGTTTGCTCTTTTTGTAACGAAATGGTATAAACATTTGCGTTGCCCTGAATTCTCCTTGGGTGAGTAGTTTCTCCATGCGTTTGGCGTCTGACTTGGTGCATTGGACGGTGTAGGCTCGAGTGGAAGCATCCTTGTCTTTGTTTGTAATTTTTTGAGGTATCAATTGAAAGATGGGCAGGTCGGGTTCCTGTTGGGCAATGTGATCAATGATATTCTTATGGAGGTAGTCTTGAGTGAAGTGGACTGCGTGGATATCTTTGATGAAACCGATGCTCGTAGTATCCCACTCGTTGGGGGCGAAGGGATGGGGAAACATATACGTCTTTGCTTCAATAACTTGGTCGTAAAAGAGGTCGTTGTTTTTCCAGTCCGAAATGCTGGAGATTGATCTGATCTTGGTGATTGCTATCCATCGGATGATGCGTAGTTGCTTCGTTTTGATCGAGTGGGTTTGGATTGCTGATTTCTCAAAGTCCTTCACGAACTTTTCTTCCGTGTCGTTTGCGGTAAAGGACCACTCTCGGTGCTTCTGGTCAATAAATGTCGCGTCGGGGAAAGACATGAGTAGTTCTGCAATCAATTGGGTGAGTAGTTTCTTGGCGCTATTGGAATCCAGGTTTCCGGGCATTTGCCATTTCACTAAAATCTCCTGCTCTTCCCGGTCAATTTTCTCGCGGTTTGATCCAGCCATCTCAGTATCGTCTTCTCCTTGTCCCCATCCTCCGACTTCATCGTTTAGGTAGGTGGTATCGCTGTTGTTTGTCGTCAAAGTTGGGTTTGCCATGGTCAGGGTTGCACCTCCGCAGGTACTGGCTGGCTACGGCTAAAATTCTCGCACTGCTGTTCGGACCTCCTAAAAGAAAGTAACAAATGCCGTAGGACAGACAGCATGGCATCAACAACGTCGGTACCTGGATCTCCAACTCCGAACACTCCATCCGCGAGAAGCCTTCTTAAAAGATCTCACTGAATTCATTAAGGAACTTCAACGACGCCATCATTCCATAATTTTGGGAGGAGATTGGAATGACTGGATGGGAGCAAAGAACTCCAAGTTATCCAATCTGTGTGCATCACTCCAACTGATTGACCCATGGCTCGTCCAACACCCACAGACCGCTGAGTTTGCAACATATGAAACGGGACAGCATAGAATCGATTCAGTGTTTGTCAGCACGGACCTACAAAGTGCCATAACATCAGTACGGTACAGTCCAGGTGGCATGCTTTGCACGACGGACCACCGAGCCATTCTGATCGAGTTCCACACCAAAACTCTCTTCGGGACTAGCCACACGCCGCTTCCATCTATCACTTCCAGGGGCATTAAATCCAATGACAGACACTCCGTGACCACTTTCATAGAAGCAATGTACCACCACCTCCACGAGAACAATGCCTTCCAACGTGGACAACAACTGGAGCAGGACGATGAGGGCAACATGATCCTGGTGGAACAACTGGATCACCTGATTGGGGAAGCAGGTAACCTTGGTGAAAAGAAATGCACACGACGCCGCAAGGAATGGTACTCCAATGCATTGGTGAAAACAAGATATACAGTCTCGCTGCTTCGATACCATGTCAATGGCCTGAAAGCAAACATTGACAGAAGCCAGTCAATACAAGCCCGCTTACACAGGATACAACAGCCACTAACACTACCGGTAACACTACCAGAAGCCAAAGAGATGCTCCACGAATATGAAGGAAAACTGATCGCTGCCAGTCAACAGTCAGAAGCATTACGTCACGGTGAATTAACAACTAACGCTGACGTGGCAGAGGCCCAAGGAAACACCAACACCGCGCAAGTCATCCGCAAGATTAACAAATGCGAGCGGAACATCCGAACATGGAAGATACTAAAGTTCATGACAAACCAAGGGAAAATGCAACAGCTGGATCGGACAGATATTCCGATGTCATGGATTGAATCGGCAGCTACGCTTGAAAACTCCGTCACACTTGAGGACCCGAAAAAAGCGACACAATGGAAAACCATTGAAGATCCCAACGATATCGAACACTATCTGATGCTCCGAAATTACCAGCACTTTGGACAGGCTCACGGCACACCATTTACGGTCCACCCGCTGAGCCAGCATATTGACTGGACAGCCACTTCCGACACATCTACAGAAATTCTCCAAGGCAGCTTTCACAATAGAACCGACATCTCCGAATTATGCAAGACGCTGTTGGACCACTGTCAAGCCAGAACCACTCTGAACAGTATTCCCGCAACTTTGACGGAGGAAGAGTTCAGAGGCAAACTCCGCGTGTGGAATGAACGAACAACCACCTCTCCATCAGGGCGACATTTAGGTCGATACAAAGCGCTGTACGCTAGAAGCATATACGAGCCCGAATCAGCAGAGGACTTACGTTTCATTCAACAACAAGAACAGATTCGGCGCCTGATATTGCAAACCATCAATTTCTGCATCAAAAACAGTTACCCACTCAAAAGATGGTGTCGGATCATCAATACCATGATATTCAAGGAGCCAGGGGTTTACAAGATCCACAAACTGCGTGTCATCCATATTTTTGAGGCTGATCTGAATCTCATTTACGCAGTCAAATGGCGGCAGCTCGTACGACAAGTTGACAACAACAATGGCATCAACCCAGGGCAGTACGGAGGACGACCAGGTTACGAGGCCCAGTCCATGGCACTCCTCGAAGAACTCAGGATCGACGCAGCATATCTCACCAGAAGGACGCTACTCACATTTGACAATGATGCAGCTAGCTGCTACGACCGAATTGTGATAAACCTAGCATCTCTGGTAAACAGGCAGAATGGACTACACCAAGAACTAACTAAATTGCATGGAACCATTCTACAGAATACGGAGTACCGACTTCGCACATCTGCTGGAGTCTCGACTGTCAAGTACCAGAATCACCCTGATAAACCGCTTTATGGCACAGGTCAAGGTGCGGGCAACTCCCCTGGCATTTGGCTGTTGATATCCAATCTGCTTTTCCAGGTCTATGATAGTTTGTCCCACGGAGCAATATTCTACACTCAGGATGGACAAGAGAATCTCAGAATGGGACTCAGCGGGTTTGTTGATGACACCAACGCGGTTACCAACCATTTTGAACCCCAGCGCGAACCGCCTATTGAGGAGATCATCGCCAAGCTCCACCAGGATGCCCAATTGTGGACAGATATCCTGTTCCTGTCGGGCGGTAAACTTGAACTGGCCAAATGCTCATACCATGTATTACAATTCAAGTTCCAAGCCAACGGGACTCCCAAGGTCCTAAAGCAAACCAACCAGCCGCCATTGGTACTAATGGATCCCAGCACACAGGAAAACTGTGAGGTACCATGTTTACCAACATCCCAAGCTCACAAGATATTAGGACACTGGAAATCCCCCGCAGACCCGAAACAAACCACACAATTGAACGAACTGCAGAGCAAAGCAAAGCAGATTTCCATGCTGATCTCCAACAGCCCATTAACGACAGCAGGCGCTAGGATTGCATATAAAAGCAAGTACATTCCCAGCTTGAAGTATGTCCTGCCTCAGTGCTGGTTCCCACAAGCGAGGCTGAATTACATCGAACGAGAATCAATGGGGAGACTCATCGCCAAATGCGGATATGCCAGGAAAACACCGTCTGCCTTGATATACGCACCAAGGGAATTTGCAGGAGCCGGCTTCATACATTGGTACACACTCCAAAGT
>SWEM01000812.1:0-11432 GCA_019593585.1 Nitzschia palea | reverse complement strand
GTACCTGGTACACGTACTGTACCGCTTTTATTTGATCTGAAGTGATTGGGTATGTATGTAGGAGGCTAGAACATCACTACATGTAGTTCAGGAAACGCAATGTCAAAGTACCAGATACTCTATTTATTGGTCGTTGGTAGTTGGTAGGTCATGTAACCCTCGCTTTCGTTGAGTTTTGCGATCGATGGAAAATAGGCAGAGAGGAGACTTTGAACAATGGTTTGGTAAGTTCTTGTCTATTGCAAGTCTCTCAGACCATGTCATTATCATTTAATCGACTAACCATTGCTATGGAATCATGCTAAAATCCTTGGAAGACTTTATTTCGTTCGAAATCTATTGAGAGTTGTAGTAACGGATCGGGTTCTTTCAGTTCAACGACAACTTTGAACAACATTTCGGTAAGTTCTCGTCTGTTGCAAGTCGCTCAGACCATGTCATTATCATTCAATCAACTAACCATTGCTATGAAATCATGCTTGAACCCTTGGAAGGCTCCGGTTGGTTCGAAATCTATTGAGAATTGCGTTACGAACTGGGCTTCTTTGGGTCCGACCCAAACTTTGAACAACATTTTGGTAAGTTCTCGTCAAATTCGAGCCTCTCAGACCATGGCATTATCCTTTAATCATCTAACCATTGCTATTGAATCATGCTTGATCCCTTGGAAGA
This sequence comes from Nitzschia palea, assembly GCA_019593585.1. Lineage (NCBI taxonomy): Eukaryota > Bacillariophyta > Bacillariophyceae > Bacillariales > Bacillariaceae > Nitzschia > Nitzschia palea. The sequence continues at coordinate 10,760 of SWEM01000812.1, read as the reverse complement.
CTCTGGTTTGTTTGAAATCTATTGATAAATGTGTAAAGGATCGGCTTCTTAGGGTCCCACGACAACTTTGAAAGACATTTCGGTAAGTTCTCGTCTATTGCAAGTCTCTCACACCATGTTATTATCATTTAATCAACAACCCTACTGCCCGCCAAGTGGTTGCCAGATTGGCGGAAAGCAATTAGCCACCACGTAACCATAGCGAATAGAAGAATAGAAGTTGTTTTTTTAAATTAGGATCAAGTGGAAATTGAGGGTCCATGAAGCAACGATTAGTCTATCCATCCAAAAAGAAGAAGGAATTAATAGAGAAAAGTCTAACTACTAGCAACATATAACCATGAGAGTTATGATCGGTCCAGCCATTACAAAGGATTCAACATACGGCTACAGCCACTAGTCGTCAAAGCACAGTACTAATCAGTCTACATCACCATTCTCGATCGAATCGTAACAATCCAAGCCTTTCAACGGTTCAGCGATGATTTCATAACAATGGTTAGTAGATTGAATGGTAATTGCATGCTCTGAGAATCTTGAAATCGATCAGAACTTACGGAACTATCGTTTAGAGATATGGTCGGACGACCGGATACCTGACTTGTTATCACGATTCTTCATCGAATTACAACAATCCAAAGCCTTTCAACGGTTCAGGGATGAATTCATAACAAAAGTTAGTATATTGATTTGTAATTGCATCATGTTCTGAGAGTATTTAAATCGACCAGAACTTACCGAACTATCGTCAGAGATATGGTCGCAAGACCTGCTACCCAACTCCATTGTCACGATTCTCGATAGAATTACAACTAATCCAAAGCCTTTACAGTAGGTTCAGTGATGATTTCATAGCAAGTAGTTAGTATATTGAATGGTAGTGGAATGCTCTGAGAGTCTTGAAATCGACCAGCACTTACCGAACTATCGTTTAGAGACATGAACGGACGACCTGATACCCGACTCATTATCACGATTCTCGATTGAATAACAACAATCCAAAGCCTTTCAAAGGTTCAGTGATGAATTCATAAGGATGGTTAGTATATTGAATGGTAATGGCATGCTCTGAGAGTCTTGAAATCGATCAGAACTTACCAAACCATCGTTTAAAGATAACGTTGGGCCACATACAAACCCCGACGACGCGTTGTCACGATTCTCGATCGAATTACAACGATAAGACCTTTAAACGGTTCAATGATGATTGCATAACAAATAGTTAGTCAATTGAATGATAATGGCATGCTTTGCGAAGCTGAAAACGGAGTAGAACTTACAAAACCATAGTTCAAAGTCTCCTCATTGCCATTTTCAATCGAAAAACGCTACAAAGTACGAGGTACACAGATCAAAAACGAGGGTGACTGGTGACCTGGTGGACCTAATAAAGGAGCCGACCCCAGATCGTACGGGGAGTCCGATCACATCCACATTATAGTGTTGAGATTCACCATTAGTAATTCCTATTCATATGTTATATACTATATTCCGGTACTAATATTCTAATTTTCGGGGATACGGTAGTGATCCGAGAAATTGCCGTTAACAGTAGAACTCCAATGGACGGTTAAAGAAGCACACGCAGACTTGCTCAACGGACAGTCTGGTTGGTATTCGCGACCAAGGAGTGAGTGCGCGGACTAAGGTGGGCCGCACGGCAGACAGCAGTCGACTCCCATGGAGCTCCATGGAGCTCCATGACTGTCCATGGACTTTTCCATGGCGGACTCCATGGATAAAAAATCCATGAAAAATCCACAGCGTAAAACCCTACGCAGGACCCATCAGAAAATGTCCGGGTGCCCCCCCCCAGATTCACAGTCCGAAAGATGCAAGGCTGATACAGTAGGTTCCAGCATTTCCCTTGTCCAAATCTTTACACCAGTTTCCTTAGCATTTTTCAGACATGCTGTGTCCTTCTGGTTTCCTGCCCATTTTTTGGAAAATACAATGATACGTTCCGCAATTGACACCTCTGTCCCAAGTCCTTTCTGCAGTTCTGCGGCAAATCTCAGCGTTCCAAGATAACTGTAGCCAGCTGAACCTGTCTTGGGTGTGATATTGATATCTTCAAAGCTTTCACCAATTTGCACCCCAAGTGACCAACAGGCTTTCTTGAATGTTTTGCTATTCATTCTTGGTATCTCGTTGATGTTCTTTGCTTGAAAAAGCCTCAAGGAAGTTTTACCTTCTTTTCTTGTCAAAATCATGATATCAGGACCCTGTACATTGGCCACATTTTGCCTCATCACCAAATCAAAATTTTCCCATTTTTGCACATTTTGTATGATCCACTTTATGTCATTGGCATAACAATTGGGCATATCATGCTCACAGAGATAGTGTTTCCAATTCTCAAACTGTTGTTTGAGTTCTTGTTCTACAACAGTACTGTCAGACAAAGCCGTATCCCCTTTGCTGGAAAAAGGGGGCCAGGCTTGAGTCAATGCATATGTACCAACCCAGTATTTGTCAAGATAGGAAACATTTTGGTTGCTATTTGCAGCCACACATAGCCTCACAAGGTGATGTTGCAAAACAGTCTCAAATCCAAAGCCATCTCTTGCATAAAGAGGAGCAGTGTTTCCATCACACGCTAAGTAGCGTAGTGCAGCTGAGGTACTCTTGACATCAGAAGTGATAAGTCCAAGCGCCAATGTCTTGTTCCAATCTTCAGCCGGGACTAGGAGCTCATTCCGCAAATGTTCTGCTTCTGGATTTCCCCGTACAGATTTCAGACTAACCCAAAGTAGTATTTTGAACTGCGTCGACAATGCTTTGCGTAGGTCTGTGACGGTAAGGCGTCCAAGTCCATTGAGAGAAATATAATTCCTTGACGCATAATCCATCAAGCTAGTCGTAGAACCGATTTCCATGTACCTTGCTGGCTTATCAGATAAATGCTCTGTCAAGATTGAAATTTTCATAATCGGCAGCACCCCCCTTGCAAGCATGCGTGTATTCGTGGCCAACACTCGTGAGTATGTTCCTTGCAAGATGGAATCTGTTGGGATACCTTGTAAATAACGCCGATCCATGTTAGGGCCTTTCAAGACAATGATATTGGATTTCCACGGATCTGTACCGAATGAAGCAAATGATTTTCGTGTTTCCTCATTTGTAACCTGAGGTAAACTATCATTTCGAATGTGCCAGTCAAGACCGGAACCAACAAGAACAAGCAGTACACTGTTGGCCTTCTGTAGCATGTCCCTATAAAACCTACGAACCATGCTAACAAGGCCACGGCCTAATTCAGGGTTCTTCCCAACCTCATCGATGACCACAAGCAGCTTTTGAACAGGTTCGTATGAAGCCTGGTCGCCTCCCTGCCACCAGCTTGTGGCATCGCGGTCTTCTTGTAAGGCATTCGTGATGCATATCTTGAGCCAAGAATAAGCCGATTCATCCCTTTCCCTATTGTATTCCATCGCAAGGTTGCTGACGCATTCGTACGCATAGGAATCGGAAAAATTTTCGCGAGACAGAAAATGCCTACATTTCTGACAAGCCATCGTGATTTTCTTCACTTTGGTATTGGATATAATGTCTTTTTGACCATCATCGTCTTCAACTGAATAAAATATCCGAGCTAAATTTTCGGGTCTAAGCACATTTGGTATATAATTCTGAGAGAACCATGTCTTCCCAGATCCACTCTCGCCTGAAACCACGAGTGCAGCTCCTTTGGAAAAGTCGTCACAAAACCTAATATGCCTCAAATCGCTTTTATCCATGGGTTCCACAAACGATTCGTCCCACTTCAATACGCTCTCTGGTTCTGTTTTAGTTTGAGTTGGTGTTGCAGGTGGTGACCAAGCGACTTTGTTAATTTTTTCGACCAGCTCGCTGCTCTTGCAGAGCTTGGACCTTATATGTTTGTACCCGTCTGACACCTGACTCTCAATGTATACCCGTCCGAACAGCAGAACATTGAGAACTTGATTGAGCTCAACATCCGCCAGTTCTTGTAAAAATTTGTCAAGCGACGAATAATGTACATGGCCAACTTTGCCAATGACCATGAGGGGCGATCCATTGTTGGTAAGTTGATCGTGGTTCAATCTGGTGGCAGCGTAATGCGCAAGGTCCAGAAGTGTTTTAGGTTCATTACTTTCAGCAACCGTTTCGCCCATGGTAGAATCAACATGTTGGCTATCGCCATGCCCACTGTCTGGAGCGATCCGTGGTCGGTTCCTCTTCCGTGCGACATCTTCAACAGCGATGTTGAAGATGAGCTTTCCAAGTCCTTCCTCATCTTCTTCAGTTGGATCCTTGTCATTGAAATCGTTAACCCATGACAATATCGCTTCCTTGATGTCTTGATACAGTGTCTCGTGCATCTTGCTTCAGGTTTCTTGGATCCCCCGAAGATGTAACTCCAGAAATGCCCTTGTTTCAAGTCTTCACAAAAATACGAAAATGGATGATTTTTCTATTCTAAATTATGAAGTCAAGAAAAGAGGGGAAGGGAAAGAAAAGGGGGGACTCAAGTAGGTGTCTTGCTTGTGCACTTTTTGTCGACCACTGCAAACGCAAAACCCAAAAACCACCACTACCGGTAGGCAACTCTTTCAAGAAAAAGATGCACCCCGCAACCACCGACAATGCTCAAGATGATGATGATGTCAAGGAAGTTTCTATGTTCGAATTATCGAACCAAGACAGGAACCAAAAACGACCCAGAATAGAAGAGACTGCTCGGGTTAACACCTTCCCGATGCCGCCAGCCTATGATCCGGAAGCCAAGGCCTTGGACGTCTTTGAAAATAGTTACTTCTATGGAACACAGGGCTTCTTCGAGGCCGGCAAGGAAGCCAGGGAAGAAACCTTACAAGAGATGACTGTGAATGACGTTTATGGCAAGTTCGATTTGGATAGCGAGGATGGGATGACAAATTTGGCATTCGCACTGAGGGGGTCCCTCCTGGACCGGGTCGCGGCGTACTTTGGCGCCGTCAAGCGTACTGTGGAAGACAAACTCGATGCGATGGAGATGAAGACTATAGATCTCTCGGCCGCACGAGAAGTGGAGAGGTTCGAGAATCGCAAGCCTTCCAATATCCCCACCGCGACCAACATCTGGAATACGAATTCGACAAAGCGCAACAGCAATGGTAACGAGGGTCGGGAATTACCGCTTGGCCTTGTTTTAGGGCCGAGTGGAAGCGGTAAGACATTCTTCGCCCTCCATTTCTTGTCGAAAAACCTCTTAGTTTTCGAGGCGAAGAAAAGGGTAACCATTTACTTGCAGGCAAAGGACGCTGATGTTCGATTCAACGATGCTGCAGCACCAACACTTATTGATTGGATCAAGCGCAGGATTAAACAAAAAACAGGCATTACTATTCCAGCAAGAAAACTCGAAATGCACGTATGTATTATTATCGACGAGGCAGGGGCTTCGGGATTAAAGTGGTGGTTTGAGGACGAAAGAATGCTTAGAGCTCTCTGTGCAGCGGCCAAGACGCTGGCAACAAGTGTGGCTGTTGTTGTGTCAGGTACTGGACTTACAGGAACCTCTGTGAGTTCTTCCGATGACGCGTATTTTTTTCGGATGAAACAGTGGCACCCAGAAGATGTGGCCATGATATTGGAGAATTATAAAGACAGCTTGAACTTGGTAGAAGGGGAAACAACCACAACGGTAGCCGATGCCATCTTTGCTCACCCTAAGCTAGGAGCATTGGCGTCGAATGGTCGTTCGGCTTTCTTTTTAGTGAAAGCCATCCTACAGCACTCTCTGTACTTCGCTCGGCTGTCGTGGCGTGCCCAATTGGATGAATGGGCCAAGACTCTTGTTATGCAAGTTGTTCATGATTACATTACTTCAAATCGTATCGTTACCTTGAATAGGAAGCAGCAGCGACGTGTGGCAGCAATGATTTTTTTGGCTCTGCGTCAACTCCAGCCTGGAGCCATACAGCCCATAAATTTGCTAGGGACTATTGAAAGGGAGATTCCCATCGCAGAGTCATTGTTACAGTTCAACTGTGAGCTCATCAACGGCAAGCTTCAATTGCTGGACGAAGAATCCTTTGCGTATACGGTTACCCCTGCCATATCAATTGTTCTATATTCAATGTTGGGGGTACAAACAACGCTGAACCCTGGTTGGCAAGGAGACGAGGAATCGGCTGCACTTTTTGCCGTCCAACAATGGGCAATTAATTGCATGGAAAAGTATGTTACCAATGGGTGCTGCGATGATCTCGACAGATCGCTTGAACAGGTTCGCCTACTTGCACTAAAGAAGCAAGTGAAAAGCGCAAAAATAAGGGATGCCAAGATCTTGATCCCTATGGTGGGAACCGGAGCCGTATTACTTAATGGCAACATGGCACCATTTGCAGATGTTATTGCTCATGAAATGCTTATCCAAGCTAAGCAAGACACGAGCTCGCAGACGATGACAGTGACCGTAAGCCTCTACGAGGATATGGAGAAGTGCTGTCTTCTGAAAAGCAGTGATCGTGATACTCGCGTGCTGCAAGGCTTGGTTGAAATGTGGAGAGGTAATCTAGATCCAAAAAAATACAAGCCCAATGAAAGTCGTCAGCAACAACAAAGAACCTATCGCAATCCCCAACTGTCTAAAGCTTTTCCCGCAAATCTTCTGTGCCTTGTACCATACACAGACCCAATTGAGTATGCTGTCATCGAAGGTGATTTCATTGACATTCGTGGTGTCAAACATGCCCTTCCTGATTTGGATGGAACCAAGATTACCTTCATGGTATCAACCAATGCGGAGAAGATCAGATTGACCTTGTCATCAAGCACTACGACTTCAATTACAATAACTGCAGATCAACTGAACGAAGACCTGATGATTGTGGAAAAAACGTTGAGCCAAGCTGACCTTGGTCTATGGAATCATTTTATGGAGCATGAAGTGCGTTCAGGTGTTGTGGTCAAATTTCTCATAACAAAGGCTGTTTGATGTTTGATGGGGGGCCTATAAAAAGATCGTTGGTGCCAGCCTATGGCAATTCACTGGGTGTTTGTAGTTGTCATCCTATGGCCATCTCCAAGATATCTAGATTATTCATCATCAAGCGATTGAGTAATTGGCATCGATGCCAAGCTAGGTAAATCGAGCAATCGATCGATGGATGAGTATCAATGGAATTCGGCCAATTCCCCAGCACCATCACATGACCGATTTGCATCGATGGCTAACCTGGTACTGTTATACACTGCAATGTTGTTTCATCTTTCCGAATCGATGAACCGTTCAAAATGCGCGTAAGAAGAAGCTCGGCCTCTTAGAGTAAGATCTTGGGAGCTATTCTTACCATACTCTTTGATGAAGCTCCCAAGGTTGCCAAAAGTGTGTTGTAGTCCTTGGTGTTTGATACTTTAGAAAAAAATCCTCCGGCTACTGTTTATGTTCCCACAACAGATGAAGGAAAGGCAGAACAACAATCAGGTTGGTTTTGTTACCCGTTGGCTTATATTGGATGGGATTCCCACGGGCAATTATCCGGAAAACGTTTTCATTCACTACTGTCAGTACCACCATATTCACAACAGGATTTAAACCTAATATTCGAACACAGACCCGACCAAACAATGGCCTTCCCATACTGTTGGAATGCCGTTGCCACAGGGGACTGCAGGTACTTGCCGAGACGGCTCGTTTTGAAGGACATGCCACTATAATCCGAGAGGCACGAGGAAATTACAAAGCGGCTGGAAGCCAAAGGGAACCCAAGCCAACGATGAAGCACAAGTTACGGTTGATGAAGAATTGAGACGGAATACATGAGAAGAACGGTGGATCAAGGCGACTCCAGAGCGATACCAAACCTCAAGACAAGCATGCTATGGAGTACGACCGTGTTTTGGTTCAAGTCGATATTTCCAAAGCAAAATAGTGACAATTTATCAGCATGAACTGCACAAGTCAGGGAAGGCAACACCTGCACCAGATTAGTGAAAATGTAGGGGACTGAGTTTCCACCAGGACAAGGGATAACAACAGAATTGAAGAGCCCAAACTCGCGTAAGGACGAACAAGAATAGTTGCCGATTATGCATTCAACAGTTTCTGTCCTTTGCTTTGAGTCTTTTTCTTGAGACTTTCAAAATGTTGAGATGTGGTCTCATAGAGAAATGCTGTGATCCTGGGGAACAACTTCTGATTGTGCCGCAGATAGGGCTCGTAATAGTATTCACCAAAGTATTGTCTGTTGTTTCTGATTTCGGACGTGTCAAACGTTCAGCCATTGTTCCAAAATACTATTTCCTATGATACAAAAGCACCGATCTAACAACACTCGAACTACTACGGAAAGTCCATAACATAGAAGCAATTCAAAATGGGTCGCATATGCTTGTTCTTTTGCCAATAGTATTCGATTTTCTCCACAAAAAAGTCAACTTTAGCTGCAACTTGCGTGTCTCACCTTGCAAGTCTTTCTTACTGTTTCGGCTTGTTCCGTTTCAATCCCATTCCCCGAAGTCATCGTGTAGACACAAGCAAATGTTGCTAAACTAAAACTTCACTGTATATAATTAGCTGCATAAACTTCAATTTGTCGCTGCCAAGACGACCTGGGGCGGATCACAAACAGATTAGTGTTGGCCCATATGGTTTGAAGGTCGGTGGATTCAACAGTAGTTTCGGAGTCCAACTTGAGAGCACGACTGAGGTTGCCTTCAAGAAATGCTGCCTTCTCCTTAGATGCGTATTGATCCTCGTGCGTCGGGCAAACCATGTAGATCTCCAGCGTTTGATTGTCTGCTATATTCATGTACTTTCTCCGCAACGTACACAACTTTAACTTGACGTCGTGTCTTTCGCTCCATGTGCATTGAAAGGCGATGACGGGCTCTGGATCTGGAGCTTCAGACCAGGAGAAAACAAAATCAATGACCGGGAATGTGCTCATCGAAGGCGCAATCATTTTGAGTGGTTGACGAAAGTGGTCAAGACCATACTCTACGATGCTCTTCCTCGTTTGCGTTAACCCATAGCCTTCCCAATCGGCTTGATTCGCCCCAATCTTTTTTCTCTCCCACTCAAACGCACTCCCTTTCGATAACAGCTCCCTAGCAGCTCGCTCAAGATACTTCACGCGTAGATCTATCACAGAACCAGAAAGTCGACGCAACACGACCTGCATGATTCTTCCCAAGCCGCACGCTTCGATTTGAATTTCCACTTGTTCTTCGAAAAAAGCGCTGGTGTACTCGAGAATTTTTTAGTAAAGTGAAAGGAACCCGCCGAATTTAAGCATATAATTAAGCGGAGGAAGATCCTCTCCTACTTCGGATCGGTTGTCATAACAGATCAAAAAGCCACTGACATTGTTGGCTATACCGTTGAGATAAATGGAGGTGAGAATGTTGATATCTATTCCCTGCAATCGTGCGCCAACATCTTCCTCCGCCCACCGATCTTGTCCCAGCATGTGTCTCACGACACCGCCGAATAGTTTGTATCGCTTGGTGAACGTGGTGTCATTCATGATTGGAGGGTCGAAATCTTGAATAAAGGCCCGCAACTCTCCCGAGGACCATGGCCAAAAATAGACAAACTCACAACAGTCTTTTCCATAATTCTTGGTTCGCTCGACACCGGGCGAGAGCGTCGATAGAGATGGTCGAGGTACATCGAGTGGCGCTTTAGTCATCTCGTTTTCGGGTTCAAAGAAATATAATGTCCTCTTCATACCCTTTGTCAGTTGCCTTAATTGGCGGGAGGTTATCTCCCATGCATAGACAATAGCTTCATGTAAATCGATCAAGTAAAAATCTTTGCCGACTTCACGAATCACAAAGTCAAATTCTGGTTTGTCACAGCTCATGAGCTGCTTCAGAGCATACACCTGAAACCAACTCTTTCCAGTTCCAGCATTTCCGAGCAAAACAACATGACGACGATTCTTTGATTTCCAACTTTCATAAATGTACTCGTAGAGTTCTTTATATCCTTCACGTACATAAAACCTTTCAAATTCGCACGCCAGGTCCAAGAAAAGGTCGTCATCCACGCGGACACGATACCGCGTAAGCATGTCACTTTCTTCTCCTCTTTCTGCTAGTAAATAGTCAGTATTATCAGGATCAATCTGAATGGTATGAGGCACTGCTGTTCGCAGTGATTGTAGCTGGGCCGTGTCAAACGGTGCTAGTTTAAAAGTGCTGCCCTCCAAAAAAGTCTCAAAGGCGGGTAGCGAAAGAAGGTCATGGATCTTCTCATGAATGGTTTTGCCTTTGCCACCACCACCATGTGCTGTTGTCCTGGCAGCATCGACCATGGTCACATCCTCTTCTTCTCCTGACATTGTTATTGATTCATCATGATTTGTTCTTGTGGTCACCGACGATCGCGTTTACAAGGGGACTTGTACTGTACTCCTCAAAAGCTGCAGCTACGCGCGAGAACGAACACGAGGTCTGAAAGTTCGTGTTCGTAGTAACGGTATTACCTCGCATACCTGGTACCATGTATACATACCAGGTACAGCTGTTTTCTTCCGTTGACTGCTTATTACGATTGACAATGGCGGAGAGCCGGTGATTCTGGAACAACATGACTGAATAATCAAACGAAGTGATGGAGGAGGAGCATTTGTACAAGCGTAGACTCGACAAAGCAGAAGTACTTCTGGATAATGCAATGGATGCAGTTGAGCGGTGGACAGCAGCTCACATAGGATTCACTGGTTTAGAACCAGAGTATCAAGCTTTGCATCTGGCTGTGGAGCGCGCGAATGAACTGGTCAAAGATGTAGAGCAAAGATTGA
>SWEM01000811.1:0-11455 GCA_019593585.1 Nitzschia palea | reverse complement strand
ATGACGACCAAACTGAAAAGATTGGCGCGGGAAATATGTGGCAAAACCAGACATTTTGCCACTCCGAACAAGGGCTCGCTAGGATTTTGGACGCAAAGGCTGCCTCCATTCGCACCCATACACCAAACATTCCAAGTTTTTGGATTTCCTGCTCTTGGTTGAAGAGTATCTAGGCGTTCATTCATAATAAAAACAGGTAGTAATTTCGTTTACAACAGAATAACATATACTACAAATCTAAAAAAGTATCATGGCAATGGAGCGTCAAGGATCCTTTCGTCGTTTCTATGAGGATGGCTCGGGTGTACGACGCTCCAATTCACTTTCCGATATTTGCCACAACTCATGACTTGTTCCAGAGAGCATTCCTGTCCGTGACGAGGTAGAATGATCTTTTAGTTCTTGGGAACTGGACTTTTTCTGTTCAAAGTGCTCGAGCGATTTCCGAGCTCCTACGACAAATTCTTGATCGTTGGAAATATTGGCTTCATGATAGTAGTCAAGTGCACGTTGCAACAGGGTCGTGGCTTGATCCAAATCACCAGCCAGTCCATACACTAGGCCCAATCGGTGACACGACACGGCCAATTGATCCGCTTCTTCATGAGAGGACTTTCGGATCCAAAGAGCCTTGAGCAGTGAAACAATGGCACTGGAATATCGTTGTTCGTATTGTCGTACCAGGCCAATATAAGTGTGAACATAGGCCACCAAAGTTGGTGGAAGAGTTGGGGTAGAACCAAGGAAATCTTCCAGGATCATGGCGACATCTTCCAGATCCCCATCCGCAAAACATTGCCCTTCATGACGCTGCTGCTGACGATGGAAGTAGTGACCATCTTCGTCATGATGGCGATATTTCATTGTCAGCTGGCGAGCCTTGCTCCGGGCCATATGTACTAGATCGTGATCCTTGCAAAACTCTGGTATTGCTTCGGCCAAGACTACCACCAGATGTTCCATGTCTAGTCCATTACCAGCGGGAACTACTCGGTGACTATAGACCGTTTCAAGGAGACTTCGTCGTCCACCACCATGAATAGAATATCTGTTTCGTTGAATCATGATTGGTTTGTTTGTTTATTTGTTTGTTTGTTCTTCTTGACTGTTGATTGATATAGGAATAATATGAGAACAAAGAAGAAATAATCGTGCTTGTACTTTCGTAAGGTAGATGATTCATATTTGGCATTGGTTGCCTACGGTGTCAAATCACCAAATCACTTTTGTGACTGAAGGAATTTCTCGCTTCTCGTTTCGCAACGCTACAAGTTCTGATGGGCGCTTTTCCATTTATCTGTGGGCAGATTGGCGCGAGTCGTTTGAAGTTGAAGCGGTTAGCCTTCCGTCGAAAGGATTCTCCACACGACGGAACCAGGGTAGTATGCCTGAGGCATATTCCAATCATTCGTGGATTCAGTCGGACGTGATAGGCAAGGCATTGATTTCCAATCGCGATGATTGCTGAGCAGCCACCGATTTTCTGCAGCTGTCGAATGCATAGTAACCTTCGCAAATGATCCCCAGTTGATCCACGTCATCCAATCCACTGAAGGCGAAGACAAGTTTTGGGCCTGATCGCCGGATTTGGAATGCTGCTCGGGTTCGACAAGGTAAAAACAAGAGTGTGCCAAGTACATGCTAAAATAGAAAAATGCATTGCTTCGGCATCCAAAATGCGAATTGTGAATAATTATACATTTTGGGTATTAGCATGTCAGTTGGGTGCTGCTAACACGAACCCTGCATGGATTCTCCAATATCGAATACCGCACAGCATTCTCAAATTGACTCCTATCATGGCGCTACTGGGAGACAGGCCCATCAATGCGAACTTGGTGGGTTCATTTGGCATGGGGACCGGTTTCAAAATACCGATTTCTGGCCTTCGACGTACGCAATGAGAATCGTCAATGCATCAGTGAGTCAGTAAACTACCGGTAGCATCACACGAGGGCGAATGAAAACGCATCAGAAGCCTTTCTCTAGTAGGTCAAAGGTCCGACGACGTCCCACTAATTGCATCTCAGAATTTACTATTCGGGTTCTTACTGGCAACCAGTTGACAGTCTGTCTGCCAAACCTATGTGTGGACTAGCAGCATTCTTTTGGTTTCGAATCTTATTATTACATCGCTTGGCTACTAGCCTTTGAGCCATCCCTTGCCTGTTGGTTTCTGTTTTGGAGCTCCCGTTAGCTCATTTCCCGCCTCGATCATCTTTTGGGCAGCATAAGCCATTCGTTGCGACGAGATCTGACCATTGGATCTATCCGTCGATAATGCTAGTATTTGATTGGAAGATTCTTCTAGTTGCTTGCCACATGCTATCAAATAACCTCCAATTTCGGTTAGGGAGCTTCTTCTCATAATGGCAGCTCCGGCTGCTTCCAAGTTAACTCCAGCAGTTGTCATTGTCTCGACCATTGGCCCTGTTTATCATTTCGGAAAAAATAATTACGATTTTTGAAAGAGTTGAGGGGATAAGGAAACATTCTCGAGAATACTACGGACGACAAGTATTTTCTCCTTCTTGTTGACAAAAGAAAAAACAACGGGTTCCACTACCGGCATGTACATACTCACGTAATTTCTGGACCAGAGTCTCATCTTGATCGGTAGATGCTTCTTGAATGGCAGCCTTTAATTTGTCACTGGCTTCGGTGAGACAGGTTGCTGCTTCTCGTATTTCATCACATGCCAATTCTGCTCCCGTCTTGAATCGACAAAGGGCTGCTGCTTGGGCCAGCGCATCACCCGAATTCCGAATCAAGGCCCCCGAGGCAGAAAGTGCCCCACCATAGAGTTTCAGATCCGATGTTAACTCTATTAATAATTCTCCACTTCGTGCCAATGCTTTCCCAGAATCCATGAGTGGAACAGCAGCAGGTTTCAAGGACATGTGTAATCTGCTGTCATGAAAAAAGAAGGTTTCTTCGACGACGACAAGACCGCTGGGACAAAGGCATCAATGACTGTGGGTGGTGAAAGCAGTAGCACTAACAACAAGGACAACGTAGCCCAACATTGTCGCGTTGATAGAGTCATCGAGTTTGAGCGTAAAATTATGGATATCGTGTCAAAGATATCTTGTGTTGTTCATCATGATGGGAAGGGACACAGCCAGTGCTCATGGTAGCTGGAAAGTTGCAGATTCCACGTGTCATCATCGTCGATTATTTGTTCGGGTCCAAGTAGTCCCTATTTGCCATCTGTCGAAACGTTCGACGTTACAGTTATTCGATAACGGTAAAATGTTTCGCCAAGCTGTGAAAATTTCCCCCATTTTCCTTGTTTCTTCCGTTTCGACCATGGCACCAAGGATTGCTCTAATCATCACTCTATACTTGGGTTCGGCCAGTGCCTTTGTAACCAGATCAACGACATGCTGGCATTGGAACTCAGAATCAACAACAGAACTATATGGCGAAACTTCGTATGGGGAGGAATCGCGGAAGTATCGTCGCACGGTGTACACCCACGATGATTGGGTCAATCACCGATCTCCGGATCGTTTCCTTCGGAATATAGGAACAACCTTTAATTCGGGTATTTACAAGAATGTGGGTCGTGAGGTTACAGCAGTCGTTGCTGTAGCCATTCTAGTCATGGTGTGGAACATGGCCACGGCAGGTTACTCGGATTTTGCTGGCGTGGATCATGAACCTATTTTGAAAAGTGTCTTTACTCCGTCCCTATCCGTCCCCATGCAAGCGTTTACACTTCCCTCTTCGTTTCTGGGTCTCTTGTTGGGTACGTACGATCCGTTTCATGCACTATTGTTACTACTCCTGTTAGAACTTGTCCTGACTTGGAGTCCTTGTCCGATTATTCGATCCCACTACCGGTATTCATGTAGTCTTTCGAACCAACGCAGCCTACAAACGATGGGATGAAGCTCGGAAGAATTGGGGAATGAATATCAATCATACTCGAGATTTAGTCCGCATGGCCAATGCCTTTTATGATGATACGGGTGTGTCACCGGACCAACGCGCGAACGATTTGCAACGTGTTTCGCTGTGTACATGGGCATTTGTTCGGGCCATGAAACGCCACTTGTCCCCCGAATGGGAGGACGAAGAAGATTTTCGGACAGAATTATTACAACGACTTTCAGAAAAACAAGCCAAGGGAATCATTGATGCAGCCCATCGACCCAATCGAGCCTTGTATGATCTTTCCATGGCAGTAGAAAATCTTCCCATGCATTTTTTGCGAAAGAATCAAATCCAAGAGGCGGTTACCGTATTTGAAGATAATCTCGGGAGCAGTGAGCGATTACTATCATCACCCGTTCCTATCTTTTACAATCGTCATGTGGCAAGATTTCTTTCGTTGTGGTTACTATCCATGCCCTTTGCACTCTACGAGTCCTTTGAAGGGACATGGAATCACATTGGGATGATTCCAGCGACTGCCATGTTATCCGTTTTCCTCTTTGGTATTGAAGAATTGGCCAATCAATTGGAGGAACCCTTTACCATTCTCCCCATGCAAACCTTTTGTGACAAGATTGGTGCGTGGTGTAGTGAAATTGTCTCTTGGTCGGATGGAGATAATGGCATTACTACTCGGAAATCCCTTCCAGGTCACAATACGCTCTTTTTTGATACCCCGCCACTACGACAACAACAACAACAGATAGATAAAGGCAATGCTCAAGGTCTAGGTCCATAAAGATGGCTAATATACTAGGAAATTGCCATGCAATGCGTTGCTGAGGCAAAGCGCACAGATTAGAATCGTTGGACTACGGTATGTTGTTTTGCCCAATCTACCGTAGTAGAACAAGTATCTTTTGTCATGGTCTATGGATCCACTGAGGACCTACAATTGAAGGCACTCGGGAAACAACTCTTAACGTCGATTCGGAATGCAAGTCATGTGCTTCTTGTTGCAAGGACGCTTCGGAATCTACCAACAGGGAAACGATGACGTAATCAATCGGAAAGTTCCTACTAACGTAGTATGATCCTACCAACCGCCCTGTACCTGGTAGCCTGCCAGCTGCTAATTACGTCACGTCAAAAGAGCCTCCAGCAAATCCCAAACATTGGTTTGCTGCTTTTCTTATGTTTTACTTTTGATTCCTTGCCAACTGAAACAATATAGAATGGTGCGCTGCATTTCATCATACCTCCTTGTCATCGTCGTCTTTCTGCTATCCTCCAACAGCTATTATGCATTTCAAGTACCGAATCGCTCTACACGTTTAACGACGACGCAATTGTTTGGTGATACCAAGCAACCTCCTCTGATACCGGCGCCGGTAGAACTTTCCTATGGAGAAGAGTCCCGCAAATACCGTCGAACCGTTTATACCCACGAGGATTGGGTCAAGCATCGATCACCGGATCGATTCCTTCGAAATATCATTACCACTACTGGATCTGGTATTTACAAAAATGTTGGCCGGGAAATTGTGTGGACGGTCGGTGTGGCCGTGTTTGTCTTTGTCTGGAACATGATTGTCGGTGGCTACGAAGATTTTGATGGAGTACATCATGGACCGGTCCTTGCCAATCAATACTTGTCGAGTCTGCGACTACCATTGACTCCGTTTACGCTAGCCAGTCCATCTCTTGGATTGTTGTTGGGTAAGAAAGAATATACTCGATTTGGGCTTGCACAACACGTCGTTTGAATTGATGATTTGAAAATTCATTTCTGACTATTGCGTTGATGAATCCTCTATTTCCTCCTCGATACTACTCTACAAATTATATTGCTTGCTAGTCTTCCGAACCAACACGGCCTATCAACGATGGGATGAAGCCCGCAAAAATTGGGGTATGAACATCAATCACACTCGTGATCTTGTACGATTGGGAAATGCCTACTATGACCGAACCGGAGTGAGCGACGAACAACGGAAAAAGGACTTGGAACGATTGGCACTGACGACATGGGCTTTTGTGCGCGCCATGAAACGACATTTGTCACCAGCAAGCGAGGATGAAGAGTTGTTCCGTCAAGAGTTGTTGGCCAAACTTGTTCCCAATCAAGCCACTGCCATTTTGGACGCTGCTCATCGACCCAACCGCGCCTTGTACGATTTATCCATGGCCATTGAAAACCTCCCCATGCATTTTATGCGAAAGAATGAGATGCACCGTGCCGTGACAATCTTTGAAGACAATTTGGGAAGTAGCGAGCGTTTGTTGACTTCGCCCGTTCCCCTTTTCTACTCGCGTCATACTGCTCGATTTTTGGCATTTTGGTTGTTGTTGTTACCCTTTGCTTTGTATGAGCCCTTTTCTGGGAGTTGGAATCATATTGGAATGATCCCAGCAACGGCCGTCATTTCCGTGTTTTTATTTGGTATTGAAGAACTTGCTACACAAATGGAGGAACCGTAAGTTTGTTGGAGCATTTCCATTTCGAGTGTGGTAGGTTGTCATGATGACATTTAGATCTCACCTGTCTCATCTGTGTTGTTGTGACATAGTTTTACCATTCTTCCTATGCAGGCATTTTGTGACAAAATTTTTAATTGGTGTACCGAAATCGTGTCTTGGGACGATGGAGACAATGGCATCACTACACGTCCGACGTATCAGGGATTATCGTTGGATGATGTCGTAGAATCCATAGAGGAACCCGTTTCCAATGAGAAATCAGCCCCGAACCCGGTAACCAATGGTGAAAGAATAGGACTTCGAAAGCGGCTCAGTGCCTTTCTCAAGTAGAGGATGCTTTCCGCTCACAGTCAGCCCATTGTGAAGCAACGAGAATGTGATATTGGTGCCAAGTTTGCATTCCACATCAAAAGTTCTGCTGAGTTACATGCGGGTGTTCCCCTAACTATATCAATCTGCAAGATTTTGGAATGAAGTCATCGTTTTTCATTTACAGCTGCATTGTAAATCTGACTATTGGTTTGTGGCGCTTGTGTGGAGATGTATACGTAGGCGTCATTTGGTTCTAGATCCCATGTTGAGAATGTATGTATCAGCAAACAAGTGGTACACCAAGAGATCCCAAAAATTGAAAAAAACTACGTGTGTCGTTTGTGTAATCCGCCCACCATGTACAATGAAACGATTCATGTTGGAGATCGTCATTTTATTCCACGACGAGTCTTTGCATGATGTCCTTTGAACTTTGTAAGGGTGATGGCAACAATATCTTGTGGCTGTCGTTTATGCCATCAAAGAACGACAATCAACTACCGGTAGCATGAAAACAGAGAAATCATGGCACACACAAGGTAAATTAGCAAACGGAACGATTTGTATTCCAAGTGCGACAGAATGACTGTCGATTGAGGTGTGATGCTGAGCAACGGAATTTAGTGAGGAAGTCGAAGCAATCGGCGTAGGCACATTTATTTTCACAAGTGAACCGCTATGTCGTTCTTACGTAGGGAAGAACCCGAACTGTGAATGACGAACATGAAGTTTCTATGCCCGTCCATTAATTACAGTTTTAGAATACAGTTGAATCACGAAAGAAGCGCACAAGTGCGAAGAAAAAACAAAGAGAGAAAAAAAAAGACGTTGCCTTGGGTGGATCGGCACGACTGCTGGAAACCAGACGAGGAAGAACGCTTCGCCCCCATCGCTCAACTCAGCAAACCTCATGGTGAGAGTAGTGTAGCGAAACCCTCATCTGTCCCAAAGTTCTACCATGGTGCATCCAATGACAAGGTTCCTCTTCCTTTTTGTATCCTACAGCCATGCTTTTCATGGACCCACTGCTCGTTCAAGACCAACGACTCAACTCTATAGTGACAACAAGCAACCTCATCGTATGCGCCCACCCGCCGAGCTTTCCTACGGAGAAGAATCCCGAAAATACCGTCGAACAGTCTTCACCCACGATGACTGGGTACAACATCGATCACCGGATCGATTCATCAAGAACATTATTACTACCCCTGAATCGGGGATCTACAAAAATTTGGGTCGTGAAATTGGTTGGACCGTTGGCATAGCAGTGTTTGCATTTCTTTGGAACATGATTGTTGGAGGCTACGAAGATTTTGCCGGTGTAGAACACGGACCTATCCTGTCGAATCAGTACTTGCAGACTCTTCAATTACCACTGACTCCATTCACGCTAGCCAGCCCGTCACTTGGTTTGTTGTTGGGTAAGATTTCTCGTGCAAACAGCATACAGGTCATATGATTAATCCATGGTGGTTCATCTCACTTTCGATCATTGTTGTTCCATATTTTGCTTTGCTAGTATTCCGAACCAACACGGCCTATCAACGATGGGATGAAGCCCGTAAGAGCTGGGAAATGACTATCAATCACACTCGCGACCTAGTGCGCTTAGGGAATGCCTATTATGACCGAACTGGTGTAAGCGACGAACAAAGGAAAAAGGACTTGGAACGATTGGCACTGACGACGTGGGCATTTGCACGCGCAATGCAACGACATTTGTCACCAAAACAGGAAGACGAGGAACTATTCCGACAAGAACTTTTTGCTAAACTTCCTCCCAGGCAGGCACAGGCCATTTTGGACGCCGCCCATCGACCCAACCGTGCCTTGTATGACTTGTCCATGGCCATTGAGAACTTACCCATGCATTTTATGCGAAAGAATGAGATGCACCGTGCCGTGACAGTTCTTGAGAACAACGTGGGAGGTTGTGAACGTTTGTTGAATTCACCTGTACCATTGTTTTACTCGCGTCATACCGCTCGATTTTTGGCATTTTGGTTGCTATTGCTACCGTTTGCTTTGTACGAGCCTTTTGCTGGCAGTTGGAATCATATTGGAATGATTCCAGCAACAGCCGTCATCTCCCTTTTTCTATTTGGCACAGAAGAATTGGCAACTCAAAAGGAAGAACCGTAAGTTCTTGGATCTTGAGCTGGTGTGTTGCGAAGTTGGCCTTTGGAATCGTGTCGACTCACTTCATATTTAATGGTTCCATATGAGCAGGTTTACGATTCTTCCTATGCAGGCATTTTGTGATGACATCTACAATACTTGTACAGAGATTATCGCTTGGGAGGATGGGGACAATGGCCTCACTACTCGGCCTACCTATCAGCAGGGGCAATCGTTAGTCGTTGACTATGACCTCTTCTCACCTTCGGATCTCGAGTTCGCTACAATCGACATTTCCGACCCAAAAAGAATCAAAAGGCGCATCACGAACCAGACAACACAAAACTGGTACACGTACTAGGCACCCAAGGATATACCTGGTATATGCTATGAACATGCAAGGTACCACAGGTCCTTTGCCTGGTTTGCGGGACTGTTGAATTTTGCTTCCGGCAAGTATTTCGCGGGCAATCACGGTTGGTCGGAGGACCTGGTACATGTGCTTTTACGGAGTACCTGGTACGGTTGGAAATTGGAGGCTCTCAAGTTCCGTATGGGCCCAACGCACGCTTTTCTTTAAGTAACTCATAAATATTGACAAGTGAGCCATGCATAGATTTCATTCATGAATGCTCGCACTGGCAATAGATGGTCTATTTAAAGGAGTCCAGTGAGTTATTCGGAGTCAGCAGATCGACGCTTGCCGTTTGTTGAACCACGACGCCGATACGAACGGCACAAACAGCTTTCCACCGCGACAATCGTACGTTCGGATTTGAGAGAAGATTATGACCATGGCCCCCGTTGCGACGACTCCAAAACTTTGCACTGCAGCACAAAAATCACAAAATCTGGTCTTGGACCGGTAAAAGTGAAAAGAACTTGCCACAATAGAAGACACATTTCCACTCGTCGACATAAAAGGCGATAGATTTGCACTCACGTGAGAATAGAAGCGCCACAATGCCCATCCAATTCAATGATGATTTGGAAGTGAATGAAATCACAAGACATTCTCGTGCAATATTGGACGATTTGTTTTGGGAGGATGATGAAATTGCTGAATTTCGTCACCATGCCTTTCTCATTGCATGTGGCTTGGAAAAGGATGAAGAGGATGAAGAGGACGAGATAGTTTCCTTGGAGGGATTCGAGCTTAGCGAAGAAGAGAAAAGCGTGGTTACGCAGATGCATTCCTCGCTACCAGTCATTGAGATGGATTTTGACATTTTAGAATCCAAGCAGAAGTGTTTGAAAAAGATCCAGGCTGGTGGAGGAGAGCAAGTAAAACCAGAAACGCCAAAGCAACCAAAGCAGCCCAAGATCAAGAATCGAGTATCCACTCTTGCCACGACCAAGCGGATTTCAACATTTCAAGACCTTATCGATCGGCAACGGAATGATGGTACGTTGCCATCGAATAGCCCATTCCGAGCAACAGGCAAGAAAACGGTGACGCCACGATCCCCATTCAAAAAGGCAGCACTCCGTGATGAAACTATAGAGGAGCGCATCGAGATGGAAGAAGAACAAGACATTGAAGATTCTAGACGGAACATTTCCATTCAAGATCGCCTTCGCCTTTGGAAGGACCGCGATGAGGTTTCTCGCCAATCCCTCGATGGATCGGATCTTTCCCCCATTGATCTACCACCTCCTCCGCCATCCAAGTTCCTGGAAACCTCGTCACCTCATACGAGGCGACCGCGTATAAACGAGAAAAAGTTGAGAAAATCGACTCGAACACCGAGGCCTGGTCCATTGGATTTGGACAACCCTGACCAATCTCCAATCGACGCCATATCATCGTGTGCAAAAACACAACTACCCGATGTATTACTGCAGTTGAATCTTGATGACTCCCAACAATCCGGATTGGGCGTTTCTCAACAATCTCTGCTGGATAAGTCACAAAGTTCTCAACAAGACTCCACACATCAAGGAGTGGAACCGGAGACTTCGGAGCCTTCTCGCAAAGAAACCCAGGCAGAACGTACTTCTCGTTCGAAATCTCCAAAACCAAGGAGAGAAAGTGTTGACAAAACGAAATCACACGAAACTCCGAGATCGGGAAAGAAGAAGGTGACACCGGAGGTGGCAAAAAATGATGCTGACATTGAGACACCAAGACTAAGTAACTCCACAACTTCCAATGACAGCACAACAACTCAACTGTCAGAAATGAGTACTGACACCTTTCCTTCGCCGGATGAAACTCCAAGGTCAAGGAAGAAAAAGATATCAACAACAACCAAGAAAAAGGAGAAATCCTTATCCTTGTCATCTGTGGATACTACTACCAGAAGTACCTCCACAACTTCCGATGACATCACAACAAGTCAACTGTCGGAAATAAGTATTGACACCTTTTCGTCGCCGGATGAAACTCCTAGGTCAAGGAAGAAAAGGATATCAACAACAACCAAGAAAAAGGAGAAATCTTTATCCTTGTCATCGGTGGACTACCATACCAGTACGCATAAAATGATACTGACAGTGAGACACCAACGACCAAGTAACCCCACCAACTTACCTACTCACATCACCACAACTACAAGTAATCGGAAAGTAAAGTACTTGTACACACTTTTCGTCGCCGGATGAAACTCCTAGGTCAAGGAAGAAAAGGATATCAACGACAACCAAGAAAAAGGAGAAATCTTTA
>SWEM01000810.1:0-11462 GCA_019593585.1 Nitzschia palea | reverse complement strand
CAAGGTAGCCTTATTGGTGGCCATATTGATGATGATGAGGAGGAGTCAAGGGATGGAGTCTCATCGCGTGGTGACGTCCGTCATGATGATTGGGTGAAATCCTTGTCCGTTGAGTAGTATCCAAAAGCGCAGTTACCGACAAGCCATGGCTGCTCACCATCACATTCATCATCATCAGCAGCAGCCATTGGGATCTGCAGGTGAATGCCATTGTTGTCAAAAGAAAGGTGACAATCGACCGTACCGGTAGTAAAGGCATGGTGCATCCAGTTGCCACTGGGCCTGTGAGATTGATTCTCTCCTACAATGCAACTACCGGTACATAGTGATGAAAATGTCTTGGTCCAAAGTCCGGCCGTGTGAAGTTTCTTGTCTGGTCCAACTAGAACAGATGCGCGACCGTTTCACGCATGCACGACCATGCCCGGCACTCTATTAATAGTGAACTGTGGATTGGCCTACTCAATCACAGATACAATGGAATCTCGCCGTGGAAATAATGTTTCGTTCCTTGCCCACCGTCACCTTTTCGATACGCGATAGTAGGAAATGACACAAGCAGCCACTGGCAAACAGCAGTCGTTGGGATCTGCCAGGTCAACGGCCATTTCCCAGCATGGGAACACATGGGAGTCACCTCATTATTGGTGCGTGTGTTTTCGTTCGTTCGTAGTGTGAAAGACAAAGTTTCGACATCGTTGTTGTCTGACTTGATACATGTAAAGTTCACAAGTACAAACAATCGAGGCAAACGTGGAGAATGATGGAGTGTATTCAGTATTCACCTACCAATAGCGTTAGTACCAGGTACCTGGTACGTTCTCTGCCGGTTATTTACAGGTACCTTGAACCACTTACTACGGGTGTCTGGTACCATTGCACTTCAAGCGAGTACCGTACCTGGTACCAGGTAACCAGGTACCAGGTATGTACAGTCTCTGTTGCAGGCTCTGGCAGTGTCGCAAAGCTGATGATTCACTATGGTTTCCCAGCTTTGCAAAACTCCCAGACCCTATAACAGAGACTGAGTATGATTACATTGACGTTCAAAACATCCCACGGCATAATCCGGGGTAACAGAGGAGGGGTTTCTTGATGTACTTTTTGCAGACTGGGGATGTAGTTTGTTGAGAAAGAAGAAGAGTGAACCGGCTTCTCCGGGACCACCATACTACATTCCCAGTCTACGTGTATGTACACAACAAACCTCTAACACGCTGTTGCTGCTTTTTGGGGAATCACGATGATATGGTATCCGTGTTTTTTGTCGTGGTGTGCATCGTACTGGCAACAAATCTGCCTTGCTCGATTTCATCACAGCCACTGAAATGATGAGGCGATTGGTTGTACGACGTATGCACACACGACGACTGACATCGAACAACATGATGCCACGTAGCTATAATGTTCTCCAACAAAGCAAAATCAAGCTTGGGCATCCAAGGTTTGGAAAAAGGACTATCAGTCCGTTGTAAACTTTGGATGGCCGATTTTGATTGGGCTTCGTTCCCATGTACATGTCGCCATGTTGCTTATTCGAATCAAGAGAATGCCCAAGAACACATTTTGGGGCATCCATCTGGCTAAGCAACTTCTCTGGGCATTAAATTTCACCGAAATCAAATGCCCACAGTAGCTGCTTAGCCAGATGTATGCCCCAAAAGTTCATTCTGGCCATGGTGCAAAATGTTCTTGGTAGTAGCCAGCCAGTGAAAAAGTGCGTGGTTGTCAACCAGCAAGCTTGTTGTTGCTTCGTCCAGAAATCTTTTTTCAACCTAACAGTCAGCCAGGCAACACAGGAACAAGAAGAAACGACAAACGTTTTGAAACGAGGCCACTTGACGATAAACAAGTGCCAGCAAGTATTTTTTTATTTTTGGATTCATAGAGTGTCGCTCCGCTTGGAGGAGGAAGCATATGGCTGGAACAACACCAACAATAACTTTGAAGTGAGTTTTGACGGCTGATTGTGCTACTACTGTACTTTGGTGACTAGATTCTTTGGGTTATAATTAGTGCTATAAACAAACTCCGCTGTTTCACCATTGGATCTATGCGAGTTGTGGGACGTAGTCACCACTACACGGCTGGTAAATGTCCAACCATGCATACCAATCGTTGGTGCTTATTTACTGGTTGGACCATATTCTGATGAATATAGAATATAGGCAACACACAGTGGGCAACAAAGATGCACTCTCGTCATTGTACTACTACAGTAGTATGTACCAGGTACCAGGTATAGAGAATAGATACCGGTATGCATCAAAGGTAGGACTTGTTGTAACTCCTGCGAGTCGTCATTTTTGGGTCGGGCGAATCCATAACGGCAGTCATTTGGGATCGACGGAAATTGGTTTGATCACCGTTCGCCGTCGGTGGGGTCCGCTGCGCACGATCGTTTCTGCGAGTGCACCATGGCATACACAAGCACCATCATCACGAGAGGTTCCGCAGGAGGATCAAGCTCGCGACTCTGTGTACTTGGATATTTGTAGTCAGAGGAACAAAAAAAGAACCATGAGGTTACCATTAGCAGTGGCCGCAGCGTTGTTGTTGCCATGTGTACAAGGTGGCACGGATGATCATCGATACAAGAAAGGAGAGCATGTCGAATTATGGGTGAACAAGGTAGGTAGATTTTCGGCGTCCGGTCATTGCCCCGTCAATCGATGCATAAGGACAATATTGGAATGATATCGATCCCTTCTACAGTTTATACTATACTGACACGTAAGCTCTTCTTCTTGTTGGTGTTTTTATATCGATTGATTGATTCCTTGAACTTGCCAGGTGGGACCCTATGCCAACCCTCAAGAAGCGTACCAGTATTACAAGTTGCCCTACTGTGCCCCGGACACGAAGCACCATCCCGAATCAAGTGGTGGCACCGGCCGCTGGAATGAATGGAAGATTCATACAATGGGTGAGCACCTCGGTGGTCACGCCCTTCGACACTCGGGACATGACATTACCTTTTTACAAACCAATGCCAGTCCAGAGAAATGCACTACGAAACCGCTTACCAAGGAACAAGCGGATCACTTTTCCCAGGCGATTCAACATCGTTGGTTCTATCAAATGTATCTCGATGACTTGCCTGTGTGGGGTATGGTTGGAGAGATGCTCCCCAAGGCTGACAAGTTCACTATGAAGGAAAAGGATGATTTGGACCGTCTCGATCACATGACCGATCTCCGGGATGATGAAATTGCTAATCTCCACCCCTACGTCTACACCAACCGAAACCTTGTCATTTCCTACAACAAGGATCAAATTGTCAAGGTAGACTTGACTAGTGACCCCAAGTCTCTCAAGGAAGTCAAGCCGGGAATCACTTTGGACTTTAGTCTCCATGTGCAGTTTGTCGAGACCCAGGAGGAATTCCACTCCCGCTTTGATCGATACTTGGATCATGAATTTTTCAAGCATCCCATTCACTGGTTTTCTGTATTCAACTCGTTCATGATGGTTCTCTTTTTGATGGGATTGGTAGCCTTGATCTTGCTCCGCACGCTCAAAAAGGATTATGCTCGCTACGGCCTGGTGCATGATTTGGAAGACGGAGACGCCGACGATAACGAGAAAGAGGCCTTGCACCACGACAAGATCGAAGACTCGGGATGGAAGCAAGTTCACGGAGACGTTTTCCGTGCTCCGGAAATGTTGCCGTTCTTTGCGGCTCTGGTGGGTACCGGATGGCAACTGGTGGTCTTGACATTGGGTGTCATTCTCTATGCCGTGTTGGGACCCTTGCACGGTGCTGTACACGAAGAACGAGGAGAGGTCATGCAAGCCATTTTGATTTGCTATTCCCTTTCTTCCATTGTCAGTGGATTCATGTCGGGAAAATTCTTCAAAGAGTACTTCCCCACCGTGACTCGACGTGGAAACACTCCCACTTCGGCCAACATGTGGCAAACCACCATGGGATTGACAGTCTTGATGCTGCCTACTGTTTCCGTTGTCATTATGATGGTATTAAACACCATCTCCCTCATCTATGGAACGATCAATAGTGTCCCCTTCTCGGTCATTCTCAAGCTCTTCCTCCTCTGGGTCTTTGTTTCCGTGCCTCTCTGTGTCGTTGGAACGCTTCTCGGACGTCATGCCAACAAGGGCACAGCCAGTTCTTTTCCATGCCGTGTCAATGCCATTCCTCGACCCATTCCCGATGATGTTCCATGGTATGGCAAGCCAGCTGGCTTGATCCCTCTGGCAGGACTGTTGAGTTTTGGTTCCATTTTCATTGAACTCTATTACGTCTTGACATCTCTTTGGAACTACAAGTTCTACCATGTCTACGGATTCTTGTTGGGAGTCTATGCTATTCTTACCATTGTGGTAGGAATGACTTCCATCATCGTTGTCTACTTTTGCCTCAATGCTGAGAATTACCTCTGGCAATGGACGGCCTTTGGATCGGGCGCCTCGACTGCCGCCTACGTCTTTGTGTATGGAATTTACTACTTTTTGTTCAAGACACAAATGCATGGTTTCCTACAAACATGCTTTTACTTTGGTTACATGCTCTTGATTTCCGTCAATCTGGCATTGCTGTGTGGGACCATGGGGCATGCCGCGGCTAGTCGTTTTGTGCGCGCCATCTTTCAAAATGTCAAGGTAGATTAAATAACAAAAACAACCACAATCACAAAACCAAAACAAATATGCAAAAAATGAATCCATAACCAGCCAGCAGAGCAAGACACTGCAATCACAGTAGGAACACCCTACTCCTCTGGTATCCATGGATACTCTACCGTTAGTAGTACAGTATCCCAATGAAGATGATGATTAAAACTATGATTATACTACAATATAGAAACAAATTGAAAAATCCATAGGATTCCCCTAGGAACGAATCAGATGAGTAGCCCTTAGGTACCTTATTTTTCAAAATGGCATCCTAATAGTATCTGTAATTGTTGAGAGTACTTGTCGTAGTAGTGTGGACGAGGAGGGAGTGGCCAAAAATGACGTAAACGCTGGATGGCATCGTTGTTCGTTTTGTTAGTCGCCAAAATGTGATGCCATGATCGTCCTACCCTAGTAGTACCAGGAGTGGTGAATACAACAACGCTTTCATTATTAACATGTCCTATCCTCTCACCTGGAGTCACGACTGGTGGGCGTTTTTTGCGACTTTTTGACAATCTAGTTTACAATTGGTTAGTTAGGACGATGATGATTGTAGACCACCGCGGCTATAGTATGGGGTGCGCACCAACCCAAGCAAAAATTGCATCGTTTGTAGTTTTAGTTACTCGCCAAATACCATCATCACGGGAACAACCCATGGAGCCACCCCCCAAACTTTCAATTGTGTGACAACTCTCTCTTCATCAAGTCACGACTCTTCGTATTTTCTCACTTATTTTATCTACTGCTAGCGTTTTTATGATTTTATTGATAGAGAGGTCAGAAAAGGCGCCCACCCAAAAACGTCCAATGCCAGATTTGTCCGCCAATCCTGGCACCGTTGAAGAAATTTCTCAACGCATCCATTAAATCCTTCAGTATTGCTACGACATGTCAGCGACTGTTGCAGGTAGGCGAGTTTAAAAATTCTCGACAATCCGATTGGTAGTTGGGGCCAAGGTCACCGAAGATCCAAGATTCGGCACCATCAGATATATCGCTAAGTGTCGAGGGGCTCGCTCACTCTAACCAAGCCACGCCACCCCTCCCACCCCATCACAACAATAGTAAAAAACCTCCAACCACAACACAGTGGATGGAGCACCCACAATCATTCCATTACAAAGCGTGACAGTCGGATCCTTCGGAAATCATCCATCTCCTTTGATTTGTGTTATTTTCATCCAAAGAGAGATATCGTTTTACATGAAGCGTATTCTATTGTGAACAAGGGCAACGGTATAACTACCCTAGCGCCTTCGCAATGGGTTCGACTCCTCGCTCCAGTTCATCTTGGGTTGGCACCCTAGTGGATTATTCTGCCCTTCTCGTTCATTTGTTCAATGATGTGATTCCGCTCCTAACAATCTTGTGGTCGACACTATCGTCGAACACATTGATGGTTGCATCATCGTTACTTGTTATGGTCTGTGTTTTACGAAATGGTCAGGTTGGACATGTCTTGCCTCTTGCACACATCATCCATCACCAACAAGAACAACTCGAACAGTGCGTCGATCAAATCCTGCAACAAGTCTCCCTCCATGCATATAACATCAGTTGTGGTGTGAAACATCTATTCTCAACGACAACATCATCCGCAACAACAACAACTTGCCAGTATCCGCGTAGTATGGGACAATGGAGTACAAAACCTATTCCATCGATTGGAAGCGGCAACGTTCGATTACGTTCCTCGCCATCCAACTGGATGTGTTTGGACGCCTATTGGAAATGGCGACGTTTAAAACGACCAACCTACCAGAGCATGGAAGCTAGCAATTGGATTTGCTAGCAAACAACAAATGCAACACTACGTTACACACTTTTTCAAACGGGAATCCATGCCTGTTTTTATGGGGTGATGATAACAACAATGACAATGACGAGACAAGGTAAGAACTATTTCTTGGCTCCCTGGTCTTGTCATCAAGATCCGCACTCGTGCCGCGGGTTTTATATTTTTACAATGTATCGTTTGGGACAAGGTTATATGATGCATGGACTTTTTTGCCGCAAGTGGGATTCTAGATGGCACTGATTGTGGTGCTGCGTGTATGGATAGAATTGCTCTGTCCAAGGATTCCAAAAACGGATGACTCCCCCAATATCGTGTGGGGGAAGAAAGTGTACTGTGAGGAAAATCGAATGTCATACAATGACTACCAGGGATCTGTTCACAGGGTGACACTTGCAAATTTCCTTTTTTTGTCTTTCAACAAAAAGAGAAAAAAGAAGTCACGTGTGTTACGGATCAAGTGGATGTCGCGGGGTACAGCGATGCATTTGAACCTATGCATTTATCCAATGGAAACATGAATGGTATCGAGAGCCAGATACCAGTCTGTTTTCCAATGGGATGAGCTGTGCGACCCCGCGCTAGGGAACAGTACTTTTTCATCCAAGGACCATTTGATTGCAGGGAGGTAATAGAAGAATCTTTCTATTCCCCCCTGCTTCGAGGGTCAAATTGGCAAGGGTCAATGCCTATCATGTACTTTGTTTGAACGATAAATTTCGGTTAGTTTATTACTATCCAAAGTTTAGCCTTTTGGAATTACTAACTGTAAGGATGTCGTCTTTACTATAGTCCTAGACTATCGGTAGCATTTGTACCTCGAACCATTCTTTGTGCTTCTTCTTCATAGTAATTGATGGTAGGATCAACCCGAACCGAGCACTTGCCACCGAAAAAGTACACGGGGGTATTCTATTGATGACGTCCCACCTTGTATTCCGTTGAATCATCGCTATCCCATCGCTCACTGTTCGTAAGTCGTCCGGTATGTCCGGTCTGCACGGAGGATGTGTCTCCAGGTTGAAATTCAAGTCCAAAGATACACCCTCAACTCTTTGGACATGGACGCGCAGCGCACGTAGTGGTTGCGACTGAGTGATAGGGAAAGAAAAAGCTTTCGACAGACGTCATATTCGTATCAAGCAACACACAACACCTTTCACCATGAAGATCGCTGTCCTTGCCACCCTTGTCTCGTAAGTGAAAGATTATGACGGTTTTCATAATGTCGTAGTTTTCATCCCTATCGGAAGGGATGAATGGAAAGAAGAGGCACTTGGCTCCATAAGGCTCCCCTTTCGGGATCGGGGAAACCTTGGGAGGATCATCTCCCCGTTGGTTGTACGGCAGTTCTTAGTGACAAGACCCGCGACAGCCATGAGTTGAGAACGGTGTCAGAATTTTTCATTGTTCAGCCAGTACCTGTCGTACCAAGTCTTGCCGTTCGCAATTCTCACGACTACTTTGTTGTTGTTACTCTACTTGATTGGTGATAGTGCCGTCGCTGCCTTTGCTCCCAGCAACCAGGTCCAACGACCTGCCACTGAACTTGCCGCTGAACGCCGTGAGTTCTTGGGACAAGCCGCTGCCTTTGCCGGACTTGCGGCCTTTGCCCCTGCTGCCAACGCCGTTCGTGACTACGAATCTGTTGGATACTTGGGTGGATCGAACACTGTCGACATTAACAACGCCAATGTTCGTGTGTACTTGAAGATGCCCGGACTTTACCCCACTGTTGCCGGAAAGATTGTCTCCAACGGACCCTACAAGAGCGTTGGTGACTTGTACAACATTCCTGGACTTTCGGGTGCCGAGAAGGACTTGCTCAAGAAGTACGAGAGCCGATTCACTGCCCTTCCCCCACAAGCAGACTACGTCATTGACATCTTCAACAACGGACTTTACCGTTAAGAAGCTGTGTATGATATAATTTGCGACAATCTGGATAGATATAGTCTCTGGATAGGGCCAATCTGTCTGCAATCAAACCGTTCTGGGAGTCCTGTTGTTGCGGACAGACTCTTGATTTAGGCTAAAGCATGAAATAGACCGTTCTTGTCACTCCCAACAGGGCAATCGTATTCTACAATTATAGTAGTTTGTGGAAAGACATCAGATTTACAGTTTAGGACAAAGCGAGAAACGATCTTTGCCATTCTCAATTGATGAATCGTATTCGACCAATCTTGTCACTTGTCACTCACCACCTGGGAATCCTTTTGTATAGTTACAGTTTAGTGCGTGGACAGACTCTTTTTCGCGTGGCTAACAAATAGATAAGTTGGCAAGTTACTCGTGATGATGGACCGTTTTAACACGCCGGCGAGTCAACTTGTGTGATGTGACACTGGCTGAACCAACTCCAAGTACATTTGACTGACGGAAAGCAATCGACAAACACTGAAAATGGCTTGAGGGCTCGATGACTCGACCCTATGTATCTCTCGCCAAAGGCCTTGCGTTGCCCAAACTGACACGAGGGTTGGTGTAGAGTGTCTCTGTTAAAGGCCAGTACAGGTAACGAAGAATACGATGAAAGTAGGGGAGCAATCAAAAAGTACAATTGTCCACCGAAAAAGTACATGATACGCAGGTTCTAACGCATTTTACATGAGAACGCCGTCAAAACAAATCAGATCATCGACTAGCCGTCAAGACAAATCGAAATGACCACGGTTTCGATTTGGTTCCCAAACCCAAGTGAACAAGAATTGTCACGTCGATTTCCTTGTCGATACGTTTATTCATAATGAACAATGTGGACAACCCAGAGAAGGAGGTCGATCCAATCTGGCTCACTCCATCACCATCATCAATATCAACCAAAGATTGAAAACCCTCATCGATTACTATAGTCTTGGAAATCGTTGGTCTGTCTCTTTGCCACACCCTCCTCACACAACCAACCACACATATTAACACGCCATCTTCTCAACACGACCACCAAAGTTTGCCAGATTGTTTCTCTTATTATAGACCACGAGGCTGTGATTGTTGAAGTCGACGACGCGTCTCTTCCACTTCATTGGCTCGTCGTCTTCGGCGTTGTTGCGCGGCATCACTATCCTTGGCAAATCCGCCTTGTCCACCGCGATCATTACCCGCCAGCGACATTTTGGGGGCACCTACTACTTGTTCATTGCCAAAGGCACAAGTGGCCATGGTAAAGAGGAGAAGGGTTGTGACAAGCTTCATGGCTGCTGACAATTCAAATCAAGAATGGTGGTTCCAAGGAAACGACAGAGGTGTTCAGGTGACAACGATCGGTAGGGGTTTCGCCTTGTCCAAGAATTGTGATCGCTCACAACGCCACACAGCGACGGTATTTTATAACTTTCTCACACCATGTAGAATCTATATTCCGTCTGTATATAACCCTCGACGGGATACACACAAAATGGACCACGGCTATTCGTTTCTTGCCTTTTTCAACGGAAGCGTTGCAAGGATGAAACAATCACATATTATACCGTATGATCGTACTTACCGTTAATTGCTACTAGTATCATAGATATGTAGGGTAAATAATGGTAATGGTTCGGAGTGGAGACGAAGTGCCGGAAATTGCACAACCAAAAAGAACAATGGCCTCCTGGTGGTGTCCGGGCAGGTTTGCCTTTTTTAGTGCAGCGGGGGTGTAGCAGTGCCAGAGTACAGGTACCTATGTGCCGGATTCATTGAAACAGTGTCTCGTCGAAGGAGGAATCTATTTGACTGTGAGCACTGTGCCTGCATTGTATTGTGTCTCGTAGAAAATCTTGATCCATTTGTTTTACGGGACGTGTCAAACCATGTTCATTACTACACCTCACTATCACATGCTACGAAGGGCGCCGTGGCAATATGGCACCATGCTACACCGAGCGCTATCTTCTCATGCAGCAGTCATGATGGAAGATGAGGAGGGTTCTCTAATGACCCGGCCACGATTGGAGGCACTTCGCCGACAACTTCAAACGGAAAGCGAGAGCAAAATCCCCAAGATTACTAGTTTCAAACGCAAGTTTCCTGCGAATGAGGAACAATCCCTTCCAAAGAATCTCTCCTCCGAGTTGGATGAATTAATACGTCAATTAGATGCGCTACCTCTACCACAAGAGCCATTGACCGATAAATTTGGAAGACAGCATTCGTATTTGAGAATTTCACTTTCGGAAAAGTGTAATCTTCGATGTGTCTATTGTATGCCCGAAGATGGTGTGCCGGTCCAGCCCCAATCACATTTGTTAAGCAACGATGAAATCATGCAACTGGCAACGTTATTTGTTCATCATGGAGTGGACAAAGTACGGTTGACTGGTGGTGAACCGCTCCTACGCAAGGATCTGGTGGATCTGGTGGACCGACTTAATCAATTGGGATTGAAACAAATTGGAATGACCACCAATGGTGTCACGTTATCCAAGCACTTGCCCGATCTGGTAGATGCTGGATTGACCCATGTCAATATCAGCTTGGATTCGTTAGACCCTGACAAATTTGCCCGATTGACGCGACGACCACCCTCCTATCATGCCAAGGTCATGGAGGCCATTGAAGATTGTGCCAAGATGTTACCCCATCGCACCAAAATCAATTGTGTCGTCTTGCCAGATAATTTCAATGAGTTACAAGAGTTTGCCGAGTTGACCCGCCAATGGCCCATCGATGTTCGGTTTATTGAATACATGCCATTCAATGACAATTTGTGGCAGACTGACGGTTTTGTGAGCTATCAGCAAATGCGGGATCAAATCCATGGTCTACAACGCATCGAAGATGGTCCCAATGATACCACGAAATGGTGGACTCTCCCCTCCACCACCAATCTACGAGCAACGTCCATGATGGATCCGCCGCCGCCACCACCCCTGGGCCGCATTGGATTTATTACAAGCATGAGTGAACACTTTTGTTCGACGTGTAATCGTCTCCGTCTTACGGCCGATGGCAAACTCAAAGTATGTTTGTTTGGAAAAACCGAAGTGAGCCTCCGCGATTTACTCCGAAGTGGTGCATCGGAGGGTACCCTCCAAAAGCTAAT
>SWEM01000080.1:0-81898 GCA_019593585.1 Nitzschia palea | reverse complement strand
TTGGAACCTTTACGTCTCGACCCCCAAGAGAACTTTGCGGTGGATGTCCGTGTTTCATCTTGGGCGCAGATCGGACTATGTATCAAATGAATTTTCATGGATGGACTCATCACTGGCCATATGAAAGAAATGTGCTTTTGAGGCTAATGATTGCATCGATTTCTGGGCATCCAGGGCTATCAACACTTACTCCGTAGGGGTAGATCACTGATTTTACATGAATGCATTTTGGTATCGATAGATGGTGTTCGCTTGTAAGTTGGAAATTTCCTTTTTCTTTCTAGGAGACTGATCACTTGCTAAGTGTATAGTATGTCGGATACGACAACCTCACTCAACATTAATGGGGACGATCGTCCCTGACCAAGAATCCCAGATTTCCAAGGAGGAATACTGCACAACCAGGCATACCAGACATTCGACTTTTCTATCCTCACTTACAAGCATTGGATGATACCTTGTCTACCTGGCGAAACAATGCTGCCGATGACCCATAGAAAACGTATCCTTTCAATTTGACTGGAGTCAACACCCAGAAGAATATAGTCTTGTAGACTAGTAGTAGTCATTGCCTCATTTTTCGGTGTTTGATTGATTGTGTCGCTGCCGGCTTTGTACAACGACATGGGAGATGGGAGCAATGCATTCATGACCCCGATCCAACCTCGTTTACGTCGAGGGGTGCGACGCAACAATGCTTTGTGAATCAACATTGTTTGAGGGATAAAATTTGGGGACGGTTTGGTTTGGGTTGTAGGAACGACTCTACCGGCATATCCCATGGACCCTGGTTTAGATGGATTAGGTTCACGAATAGGCAAAGGGATGCCATAAGTCCAATATCGTCTCATCACGACCCCAATGACCCGCGGCGAGTTGCTGGGCGCCGATTACGTTTTGCAACATTGATGCACTCATTGCAATCGACAACGAGTATTTGATTGTCCAACGCGAACATGGGAAAAGCATGCTCAGGTGCAACAAAGATACAACTGCACAATTGATTCTTAAATTCTTTGTGCCAGGCGGGTCTTCAGATGTTGGTCGATTGCTTGTACCAAATGTCGGCTCTAGAGACAGCAAAGTTGTTACTATTTGCCTCTGATGCTTTCAGCAGTGGGAAATGACATAATGGGCAACGGGAGTGGTAAAGCGTAAATAATAGCGCATGAAATAAATCCGCTGCATTTCCTGGCCTGGTATCAACAATCATCTGTCAGCGGAAACTTCTTCATGTTTTTTTCGAATCAACTACATTTTGGATGTATGGCAATAGATACGGATTGGGTACAATTCCTTCAAGGGAGGGTTCCTATTATCGAAAATATAATTTTAGTTCAAATTTACCTACCCGCCTTTCCTTTGCCTTGGCCGCTTTCTGCCCCCTCTATTACTTTTGCCTCCGCCTCCGGTAGGTGCCACTGCGCCTCCTCCGCCACCACCACCACCTCCTACTACCACTGCTCCCCCTCCAGCCTTTTTTCTTAGACGTCTTTGATTGGAATGATGAACGGACACGCGCCAAACATCGTTGTCGTAGGGAAGTTCAGATGAAATATCCATATTCTCAAAGTCTTGATACATCATGAAGCTTCTCTTCTCTATTGATTCATCGATCATTTCGTCCTCTTCTTCATATGTTAAATCTGGAGCTGGGACGTCCACGTGCCATGGCGGTATGGCGAAGTCATCGAAGTTCCTGCCAAATGATCTATCGGGGGTACCTCCTTCTTCTTTGCTCTTGGGTTTATCCCCTTCACTATCTGATGAAGCTAAGCCATCTTGGCTGCAAACAAAGCTGATGAGGACGAAGATGGTTGCCTTGGTCCACATTTCAGGTTTTTAAATTTTCACGCAAAGCTGATGAGGACTGAGATGGTAACTCTTAGTCCATTTCTCTACGAGAGTTATAATCATTGGTCACAGATATATACACTGCTTTTGTGGCGGTCATTTTCAAAAAGACCTATTAGTTTGATCGTGCTGTTAAGTAGAAGCGTAGAAAACTCAAGGTGGCAGCAATTCTGTCCTTGGCACCAGAGACGTCAGTAACGAAACTGTACCGGAACTTGGCTATCCTTTCTTCAAGTGCAAGTAGGGTCAGTAAGTAAATCGCTCTCCAGCAAGTAATAAACCGTTTTTCATCAGTATTTATTTTATTCTATGGGATCCATGTGACAGATCCCACATGGTTTCTCCTTAATGTGAGAAAGTCACATAAAGGTTTGACCAGAGAATTAGTAGTGTACCAGGTACCGGTAGGTTCTACGTGTGACGTCATTTTGCAGGATGTTGAATTTGTTGCATTTATCACGCAGTTCCGTTCCCAGGCAGTCGGCGCATTGCAGGACACATCAGTAGTGGTGTTCCGCCTCTATGTTTGATAGCATGTACTAACGTTAGTAGAATGTATCTTTTGAGGGTAAACAATACTACTTTGGTCTACGGAAGAAGGGCGTAGTCGGATGGCGCTCTAGAAGTTACCAGAATGAAAGGTCATGAACAATATTTCGCTCTTCCCACAAGTAGGGCCCTCTATCGTGACGCTAGTGCAATGAATCGGACTGGTGACGTGAGACGTCTTGGGTCCATCATGGAGCGAGTGTGAAATCGAGTTTGGCTCGAATGCAAGCTCTGGGACAAGCGCTTTGTTCGGGACAAAGACGATGAGAAATCGGAGTTTTCACAGTTGGGAGAACAATGTTTGTTTCAGGTGTTGGTGATGGAATTTACGGTTAGGTATTTTTGAAACGAAGTATGGGTATTTTGAAGGAAAAAATAAGCACTTTACAGCAGATAGAAGAATCGTTGTCGAGGTCTGAAGATCGGCGTGAACATCTTCAGCACTGTATTACGCACGTCGCTCTATCGAGACCGATGATGGGTCGAGTTGCACAAGACGGCGAAACCAAGAATTGGAGCTCCAAACGTCAGCAGTCGAGCGGGATTTTTGAAAGCTTCATCAAAACGAAGCATAGGCAAATATTATACATGAGTGCGACGTTCCATCTCTGAATCTCCAAGCATCTGTGGATTTTGATCGTATCGCAACTCGATTCTGTCTCATGACAGAGGATTTGAACAAGACTTAAAGGGTCCGACACCTATGGCCAGCGTCGAGCCATGATTTTGTATCTCGGCTCAACAGATTAACCATTGAGCAATGACAAGCAACAGGTGGATGACGAGGGTAAGGGGGGTCCAGAAGTCGGCGTTGACATGTTCAGACTCCCAGAAGACCGGCGGTGTTGCCCTTATCGTATCTTCGTCGTTTTGTGGATAAGTGCATTGTCCAGGTGACACTCAGAAAACGTATTGGAATCTACACTCCATGAATGTGCCGAGTAATTGGAATGGTTCAAGTACCATGCTTAATGATACTCTTCAGAACGGAGTTGTCTGTTGAACATTTGGGTCACTGGATACAAGTCAAAGTCAATGATTTCCGGCAAGTCTCAAGAAAATGGTTGATGAAGGAAGGCGCATCACTCGTAACCACGTCGAGTCTTCCACCATGTGTCCACGATACATTGTTTTGTCGCAAACGTTGCTCCAAACGGCAACTTTATAACCATCGTTGGAGGTATCATTGTCCCAGTCAAGTCGTGCGAGATGGGGCTTTTACCAGTGAATCGATAAAGACTTGTTTTTAGAATCGGTAGGGAATTTGGGCGCGCTACATGGCAATTACCGCTGTACCAGGTACCTTGTACTGTACCTGGTACAAGTACCAGGTAAATGCATCGTTTGGTGGGAAAGGAGGACATTATTAACTCGACTCCACGGTGTGGGGATCGGTAACCCAGATTGCAGTCCGGTCACAAGCTACCTGGTATGTACTGGGACAGCGAAGCGAAAAGGGCGGGATTTGAATACAGTCGATAC
Organism: Nitzschia palea; assembly: GCA_019593585.1. Lineage (NCBI taxonomy): Eukaryota > Bacillariophyta > Bacillariophyceae > Bacillariales > Bacillariaceae > Nitzschia > Nitzschia palea. The sequence goes on along the minus strand of SWEM01000080.1, from coordinate 78,013 downwards.
AAGAAGGATTTCAAAAAACGGTTCACACTTTAGATATTCCGAAAAAAAACAGCCCTCGGATCGACACATGCAACTTCTCTAATTGATCCGCTGGGCGAAGTCGCACGGGATGATTTTACCCTCTCCACCGACTTCGGCCCGTTGCCTCACCCTCCACCTCATTTTTTCTCACAATTTGATTTTGTGAGGTAAGTGCAATCAATCCTTGGTGTAATCATTGGCACAATGTCGTTTGACCATGTTGTGCTGAGAGTTGAGAACGCCTTGCTCTCGAGATGAAAGAAGTGTTCTCACATTTGTCGTTTGTATTGGCAGTGCTGCGTGAAGTGGCCATCGACATTCGGTTGTGATCATGACATCGACAGCTTTGTTTGTAGCTTTGTTCGCCATCCTTGCTTGTTTAGCAGATGCTCAGCTCCGTCGGAGCACGAACCTTGTTCCTAAAGACAGACGAGCGTTGCAGACTTTGAAGTTTTATGCTGCCAACCCCACTTTTCAACTCAGCAAATGTGAGGGTGATTGCGACAAAGACAGCGATTGTCTCGATCACTTGGTTTGTTTCCAAAAAGATGCGGGGGGATCAGGGCAAGTGCCAGGCTGTGCTGGAAAAGATACGACACGCAATGACTATTGCATTGATCCAGCCGATCTTGGTGCACCAACGGGTTGTCTTCCCACCACACCGATAGCCCCAGCAACGCCAACAGGGCCTCCTACGACCACACCGACCGCTGTGGCCCCGATGGGGTCTCCTCCCACCACACCAACTACACCAACACCAATAGGGTCTTTTCCCACCACACCGACTGCCCCGGCTCCGTCGGGGTCTCTTCCCACTGCGCGGTCCGCACCACCAGTCCCGATTGGTCATGGCACTGCTCTTCATAGCTACGGAGCATCACCACCGACCAGCGTGTTTCCACTTGGCCTTTGTGAAGGAGACTGTGATTATGACTCCGATTGTGCAAGCGGCCTCACATGTTTACAACGTGAAGCTAACGCTGGCCCCGTTCCAGGATGCATTGGCAGTGACGCCGGAAAGACCGATTACTGTGTCTCAGCCAACGCATCTCCCTCTCCTCCTGAACCTTCTCCTTCACCTATTGTACCCACCTCTTCATCTGTTCCATCTGTTCCACAGAATTTCAAACTGAAGATGTACTGGCAACCAGGATACTTCTGGCAAGAAGAAACATTTGATCGAAAGTGGTGCCTGCGCTGCAGGAGCGGAACTTGCAGCGAAGGAGATCAGTTTTACGTTCAGACTTGTAGTAACGATGGAGTGCAACGATTTGATTTCGATTATATGAACAGCGATGAAGTGATGATTAGGCTCCACGGAACGGATCTATGCTTGGAACGGGTCAAAAAAGACAACTACATCAGAACCTGTGATTCAGGAAACTCGATGCAGCATTGGTGGGCCGAAACAGGAGGATTTGACCAATATCGATTTGAGATTTCTCAACTTAGTGACACAGACTATTGCGTCACGCAGCGGCATCAACCAAAGGCCGATGAAGAGGTCCATTTGGAACCATGCTGGTTAGCCAGACGCAGCGATACATCCTTTTGGAATAGATGCTATGACGATGCTTGTTGAATGGACCAAGGCACACTTGTCCCTGGACCCAACAAAGGCCATCTATCATCCTTGATAGTTTGTTGCAATCTGACAGATTGATAGGACATTAACGCGGTGACGAACTATTGGCGTAATTTTTCGAAATCGACTTTTTCCGGTCGTATTATTTCCATGGAGAGCAGCAGTACCGGTAGAGGTCTTCACTGCTCTCTAGCCTTTATCGGTAGTGTACATTTCGTTGTTGTATCTGGGATCTGTTTGCAGAGCATTGTCTATCAAACATGTTATGATTATCGTCGAGGACATATAACACGACGCACGTTATTGCTCCTGATTGCCCATGTTACACTGGTCTTGAAACCGTCCCGACCCATGGCACTGGACACTGCCTTACCTCCAGAACATGGTAACAATGCTGGGAATCTCTTGTATTTGGTACAACAATGGTTTGAATGGAGGCAGCCAAGAAGGATACCTTCTAGATGGCGGTAAGAAACTCTCAAGCCAAGAAGATTACTCGTTGGTATGTCTCGCTACTGTAGGTAACGCTAATCCTTGTTCATCAATCGGAAAACCAACTGTAGATTTTTTATGGAATCTGTGTCAGCAAATTCCTTTCCGTCGCCACCCTGTTACAAACACGAATATTAACATAAAGTCTGGCCAGCGTAGGATACAGCATGGGTGAAATCGTTTTGAACCTTTTCGTCCGCCCAAGAAAGGTTGGAATGGACGTGATTATTTCCACCTCGGGGGTGCGCGTCGTACTGTATATCAAATGATTTTTCATCATTCCCAACAGACATGGCAACGCGTCATTTCTGATCATATGACAGACATCTCTTTGTTTTTGAGGCACACGTAGTCAACGACTACCGCAAAGACTTTTTTACTGTACTGACAGGCGTCCGATTCCTATTCCTCGTCTAGTCGTTCAAGCATTGGATCATCCCTTGTCTACCTGGCGAAACAATGCTGCTGATGACCCCACAACTATAATGTATCCTTCCAATTTGATTGCCAACAACGCGCAGTAGAATATAGCAGCCCTACTGACTGAGGTGGATTGTCATATTGGTTTGCATGATTCTTGCGAGATTGCGAATAATTGTTTCGCTGTTAAAATCGAGAGGAGCGAGGCAACAAAATATAATGAATCATTCCATTGAAAGTATCGTTTGAGAGAGACACAAATTTGGAGATGGTCTGCGATCTGTTTAATTGGAACGGCGCAATATCCCAATGGACCCTGGTTTCGATGGAGTTAGTCCACGAATGCGCATTTTTCAGTAAGCATGTCACAGGTCCAATATCGACCGATCACGATCTTCTGTCGTGTCGCGGTGGCCACGTTTTGATGAAGGGATGGTGCATCATTCCAATGGACGAAGTCTTTTGGGGTTCACAGTCCTGGACTTGCGAAAAGTGCAACTGTGTTCGATCTGCGAATCCGATATCAGGTAACGGTCGTTTCGCTAACTGTAAATAACGTCATAGTAATACATCGTGTAACTAATTGGCGAGCCACCATGTGGGAAGCGAGATGGCAAAATTCCAGTAGGCTTTCAAGTACACGGTACGGGAAAGAGGGAGTTGAAACCTCCGTTCCCGAGCCCTCCGATCAACACATACAACTACCGGCAGGGCGACACATGCATTTCAAGAATGGATTCGGCGAAGTCGCCCGGGATCATAGGCAATCCTCATTGCTTCTCACAATCTGATTCTGTGACGGTAAGTACAAGTGATACCTAGTGCAATCATTGGCACAACTTCGTTTGACCTTGCGTAAAGACCGTTTGCTCTCAAGATTAAAACAGTATCCTCACATTTGTTGTTGGCAGTGCAGCGAGAAACGGTCCCTGTCAACAACTGGCTGTGATCATGAAATCGACAGCTTTGTTTGTAGCATTGTTGGCCATCCATGCTTGTTTAGCAGAAGGCCAGCTCCGTCGGAGCAAGAACCTTCTTCCTAAAGCGACACGAGCACTGCAGGATTTGATGTTTATTGGTGCCGATCCCACTTTTCAACTCGGCAAATGCGAGGGAGATTGCGACGACGACAGCGATTGCCTTGATCAATTGATCTGTTTCGAAAAAGATGAAGGGGGATCGGGACAAGTGCCAGGCTGCACTGGAACAGATACGTCACGCAATGACTTTTGCATTGATCCAGCCGATCTTGGTGCACCAACGGGGTCTCCTCCCACCACACCTACAGCCCCGGCTCCGACGGAGTCTCCTCCCACCACACCTATTGCCCCGAGTCCGACGGAGTCTCCTCTCAACCCAGCACCAGTGAGTCAAGGCACTCCCGCACTCTACGACTACGGAAGATTACCCCCGCTGGATTCTTTTCCACTGAGCCTATGTCAAGGAGACTGTGATTATGACTCCGATTGTGAAATCGGCCTCAGATGCTATGTACGTGGAGCCAACGCAGACCCAATTATTCCAGGATGCCAGGGCAGTGACTTCGGAGAAACAGACTACTGTGTCCCTGCCTCTTTCTTTCCTCCTCTCCCTGTGCCGTCTTTTACAAATATTCCATCTGTTGCACAAAATTTCAAACTGAAGATGTTCTGGGAAGAAGGGTACCACTGGCAACAAGAATTGTTTGATCGAAAGTGGTGCATGCGCTGCAGGAGCGGCACTTGCAGCGAAGGAGATCAGTTTTACACTGCTACTTGCAGTGACGATGGAGTGCAACGATTTGACTTCGATTACGTCAACAACGCAGAAGTGATGATTAGGCTCCATGGAACGGATCTATGCTTGGAAAAAGTTGACCACGACAATTTCATCAGGACCTGTGATTCAGGAAACTCGATGCAGATTTGGTGGACCGAAACCGGAGGATTTGACCAAGACCGCTTTCAGATTTCTCAACTTAGTGACCCCTTGTTTTGCGTAACCCAGAGGCATCAACCCAAGGCCGATGAAGAGATCCATTTGGAACCGTGCTGGCTAGCCAGACGAAGCCAGTCGTCCTTTTGGAATAGGTGCTACGATGACACTTGTTGAAATGCATCAATTTACATAGGGTTGGGACCAGCCAACTATCACCCTTGATAGTTCGACAATGACAAAATTCATAGAACGTCAACGCGATGACAGTAAGTTCATTATTCATAATCATTTTCATGATCAACGTTTACTGGTCGTTCATTTTGCACTACCGAGAGCAGTACACGCCTTACTGGTTTTAAAGCCTATTACCAGAAGTTTAGAAAGTGAGTTGTTGTATCTGGAATCTACTGGCAAATCGCAAGACTAGAACCGTATTAGCGGATTGCCATTTAACAGTAAGCGCAGATGAAGAATTCCCTGTCCATGTCATAGACGCACATAATAGAACAAAAGTTGAAGTGGGCAGAATTAACACAAGATATTGAACAAATAGGTGGTACTATCCTAGTGGTGGACCGGTTGTAGGATACACACTCGCCAAACGTATGGATGTTTGGAAGGGACTACGACGATGACAGACAGCAACGAAATTCTTTCACCTTTCAACATCGAATCGCTAGAAGCCATGTTTCTACAATGTCGTTAGAGGGCTTGTGAAACCATTGGAACGTTGTTTTCTGAGCTTGGAAGCTCGACAATGTGGGGTTGGATTTTAAAGGGCGAGTAAAAAAGCACGATTTTAGATTGGCAAAGGAATTGGATCCGACATCGGACGGTAGGTAGGAAATGAGTGATGGTACAGGATCCTGGCGATTCCTGGTACCACAGATACCTTTTTGTTCGTTGGCCATTCTGTTCTGGAGTCGAGCAAGCCTTGTGCAATCATACTCTGGAAGAAGACAAGAAAACTACCATTCTTGACTCGATCGTCCACCGCTCCTACGTGTGGTTACAAGGATACTTCGAAGTACCTTGTACCAGGAGATTCATCACAGTCGGTGAGGGTCCATCCCGTATCAAATCAGACCGTGAAGTCCTTTTCGAAGAGTTCCATTATGTTTAACTGGTTGGCGAGCCATCATCTGGGAATCGAGTTGGCACGATTCCAGTACGCTCACAAGTAAACGGTACGGTGGGCGAAACGAAAAGTGGGGAATTGAAACCTACATGCCGAGCCCTCCGATCGGCACATGCAACTCGTTCACTAATTCATACGAGGGCGACACATACGTTGCACGAAATGATTCGCCGGGCGAGGCGAAGTCGCGTTGTTCCTCGGCACCCACTCTGGTCCAACTTCAATCCTCATTACTTCTCACAATCTTCTTTGTGACGGTAAGTGCAAGTGATCCCTTGTGCAATCATTGGCACATCATCGTTTGACCATGTGTTGAGTGTTGAGAAAGTCTCTTGCTCTCGAGATGCAACGTGTGTCCTCACATTTGTTGTTGGTGTTCTGCCTTGTTGGCACCAGTGATGCTGCATGAAACAAACACAGTGACCTTCGACATCTGGTTGTGATAATGAAATTGACAAATTTGTTTTTAGCATTACTGTTCGCCGCCCTTGCTTGTTTAGCAGAAGGCCAGATTCGTCGGAGCACGAAGAACAAGGGACGAGCGCTGCAGACATTGAATTATTATGGCGCCGATCCCACTGTTAAACTCGGCAAGTGTGAGGGAGATTGCGACGAAGACAGTGATTGCCTTGATCAATTAGTTTGTTTCCAAAAAGATGCGGGTGGATCAGGACAAGTGCCAGGCTGCACTGGAACAGATACGTCACGCACTGATTTTTGCATTGATCCAGCCGATCTTCATGGTGCACCGACGGGGTCTCCTCCCACCACACCAGCCCCCGGCTCCGACGGAGTCTCCTCCCACCACACCAACTGCCCTAGATCCAACAGAGTCTCCTGTCACCACACCAACAGAACCAGCACCATCGGGTAGCGCTGTACTTCAAAACTTGGGAAGATTACCCCCGCTGGATTCTTTTCCACTTGGCCTTTGTCAAGGAGACTGTGATTATGACTCTGATTGTGCGGTCGGCCTCAGATGCTTTCAACGCGGAGGCAACTCAAGCCCAGTTGTTCCAGGATGCGAGGGTAGTGCTTCCGGATCAACAGACTACTGTGTCCCTGCCGATGCATTTCCTCTTGTCCTTACCGGGCGGACCTCATCAACTATTCCATCTGTTCCACAGAATTTCAAACTGAAGATGTACTGGGAAGAAGGATACCACTGGCAACAAGAATTGTTTGATCGAAAGTGGTGCATGCGCTGCAGGAGCGGAACTTGCAGCGAAGGAGATCACTTTTACACTGCCACTTGCAGTGACGATGGAGTGCAACGATTTGATTTCGATTTTGTCACGAGCGACGAAGTGATGATTAGGCTCCATGGAACGGATCTATGCATTGAAAAAGTTGACAACGACAATTACATCAGGACTTGTGATTCCGGAAACGCGAATCAGAGTTGGTGGACCGAAACCGGAGGATTTGACCAAGACCGATTTCAGATTTCCCCCATCAGTGACACGATGTATTGCGTCACGCAGCGACATCAACCCAAGGCCGATGAAGAGGTCCATTTGGAACCATGCTGGCTAGCCCGACGCAGCCAGACGTCTTTTTGGAATCGGTGCTACGATAACACTTGTTGAATGGACCAAAGTACACAGCCATGTCCACGGACACAACATAGCCAACTATCATCCTTGATGGTGTGGCAATCTGACAAAATTCATAGAAACTAATACGACGACAGTAAGTTCATTATTCATAATCATTATTCATTATCAACGTTTACCGGTCGTTTACAGTTCGTTGTTGTGTCTGGTGGGATACTGGGTAGAGAACAAATGGGTGGTAAAATCCTAATGATGGACCATCGATTATCTCGGGTGCATGGACTAGCTGCCGCAGGCGAACGCTCGACAATGTGGGGTTGGATTTTTGTGAAGGCAAGTAAAATCTGTTTTATTTCGGATTGGCAAAGGAATTGGATCCGTTGCCAATAAACATCGGACGGTAGGTGGTAGTGAAATGGGTGGTGGTAGCGGATCCAGGCGATCCTTTTGGGAAACAGAGTCAGGAAGAAGAACACAAGAAGACTGCCATTCATGACGTCATTGATCTTTTGCACATTGCTTTCGAGGAAATGAATAAACTTTGTTGTCATGTTATATAGTAGCAGCAGTAGCGTGTATTGTACCTGGGTAGACAGTACTGGAACAGAACCTGGTACGTTTTTTTGATTTTCCACTAGTCAAGTCGACTGGTCATCTTGCTGGCGTTGCGTTGAAGACTATCATTCTCGTGGCCCCAGTTGGTGGCTGGCGAGGCTGTTCCAAACCAGTGCGACATGAGTTCTCCAGCATGTGGATCTTCAATATTAATTTCTACCAGGGTATGCGATGGATGATTCTTGACAAAGTCACGGATCCGTTGAACATGTTCCTGATGCCATTGAATCAAATCATGAGCTTGTTTGCTTTTCGGTCCCCCCTTACATTTGCTTAATCGAGCAGCCAAGGATCGGACATTGCCCACCCAATTTTGGACACTATGAGCCCATTTTGTCATGTTGCGAAGACTGAGTACAAACGTGGCATTGGGTGCTTCTTGATGAAGGATTTCCAAATTATGAATTTGTGGAAAGTGACATTGTCCCAGATTTTCAATATCCATTTGCGCCCAGACCTCGTAATCTCCACACGTCTTGAGAGGGGGTTTGTTTTGTTCAATGGCCACCTTGATACAAAGCCCACAATACAAATGATTATCCAAACATTTAAAATGACTGGATCGATATCCGGATCGTTCAAAAAAGGCATGAATGGTGGACGTGCCCGTTTTGGGCAGGCCCACGAGTAAAATGGGAGTGGGCAAGAGTCGAGTGGTTGGTGGGTCCGTCAACGACGACACGACTGGAGGAATCCTGGTCAGGGATCCGACTTGGGACGATGACGGTAAATCCTCTCTTGCATCCCCATTCTCATTGGACCCGATCATCAACAAGTAGAGTTGTGGTAGAATCAAGGACATGGCCAACACGGCAAAAAGGAACAGCGGAGAAAGAATGAAAGAAGAATGATGATGCTTCCGCCATAACCGCCAATTCTTGATTGGAAAAGAAACCATGGCCATTCTCATAACATACAAAGTCGGATGCTTCCCCTTATTTCCAACGACATTTTTGAAAATGTAAATCACCAAGAACAAGGGAAAGTTAGTGTGAAGGCGAGAGATGATTGTTGCCGTCGAAAGTTTCCAGCAACAGAAATTCTAAGCCGACTCACTAGAATCAACATAGTTTTCTGTCAACGTCAATACAATTTCACGAGATCATCGGAACAACAAATAATAATAATAGCGAGTGATGAGCGAAGAAGCAAAGGACTCGTCGCTTATCAAAATAACTGGTACAAGTGCCTTCGTTGCACTTTGGACAATGATGAGATTGAATGTAAAATTTTCCGTAGTGTACCCACTTCGATTGTGTTCGTGCTTCCAGCCAATTCGAATGAAATCCTTTCACGAGTCACGTCGGATAGGATGAGAACCCAAGTTGAGTGGGTGTCTCAACTCTCGCAGTCAGGGGAAACGAACACAAAGAAATGCACTCTGACTGGTTGTAGGTCTTGTGAGCCATAAATCGTTGTAATGAGGATGCTTGCGAAGAAGGCGCAATAAACATGTCATCAGTTCTCGACCTTTCACCAGTCGAGCAACCATCGATTTTCTGACCACAATCCAGTTGCGATCCTTGAACAAAATCCCATTGAAAGAAAACCTCAACATGGTCCTGGATGCCAAGCCAGTGGCGATCGACTGGAGTCTTGAAGGCTTTTGTGCCACTCAGCATAAGCAGCAATACATTCTCACCAACACGGAACCACAACAACAACAACAATGGACTCGAATGATGCATCCTTCATCCTTTGATTTCTTGACCAAACTCAACCTTCCCTTGGAGCACCCCTTTTGCACCCATCCAGAATTGTCTCTTCTTCATCCCCTTGCCCCGCCCATGGGACCACCATCCGACTTTCAGGAATCTACCCTGGGAGAGTCTCTGGTGACGGCCATGTGGTATCATGTCTCTCCAATGGCGGCTCTCACCTATCTCAATGCAGTTCTCATTGCCATCTATGTTGCTCCTATCCTCATTCTTGGCTTGATGGCTCGAATCCTATTGTTCCACCGATACAAGGATGATACCAACAAGAAAGATGATGTGTGGACGCTACACACAGAATTACTCTTTCATATCACTCTTTTCTTTACATGGTTAGTCCTGACGGATGATCAATACGTTTTGGGAATTGGTCGAGGACTTGGATCATGTTTCGCTGGATTATTGCTACTAATGGCCCTGACTATACTGGTCTTGAAACTGTCTCGTCCCAAGTTTCTCTATCGAGCACTATTGGTTCTTTTACTTTGTTGGGTGATTTCACCATGGGAAATACTTGATACTGACGAGATTCGGACCAATCTGGAGCCAGGCCTTTATTACAATCATGATAATATTCCCATTCGCACAACAGTAGACTATTGGAAAAGGACACTTCCCGATTATGCTCAAGTCTCTACCCCATGGCAATTTACAGGAGACGCCCGCACTGCATTACCCTATTTAATGAATCAGCTTCCACCATCTCCCGACTTTTACCGAGTTTGGATGCCTACCATTGACAATGAATATGTGGCATTGGACATTGCCTTTCCGACGACAGAGCATGGTGGTGGTCACAATGCTAGCAATCCCTTGTATTTGGTACTCCATGGGTTGAACGGAGGCAGCCAAGAAGGTTATGTTTTAGATCTGGTCCACTCTCGTACCCAAGCGGGATCCACCGTGGTAGTCATGGTCGCACGAGGTCTCATGGATACGCCTATTCAAGGATGGACGGTAAGAAACATACATCGAACCCAGAGTGCTTGACGCGTTGACACGTTTCACAACTACTATCAGAAATGCTAACCCTTTTTCATCTTTCGGAAATATACTACCTACTCGTAGATGTTTAATGGAATCCGTGTCAGTGATGTCCATTCCGTCGCCACCCTGTTACGAGAACGAGTCTTGGATGTGGATCAAACTCTGGCTGGGGTAGGATACAGCATGGGTGGCATTGTCTTGAACCGCTACGTCTCTACCCAAGCGAACGTGGCATTGGACGTGAGTGTTTCCATCTCGGGTGCACTTTGTACTCTTAATCAAATGAGTTTTCATCGTTCGCAAAGGACCTGGCAACGGGTCATCACTGGCCATATGAAAGAAATGTTCTTTCGAGGCAAATGGGGTCAACGATTGCATCACTTTTTCTGCCACCAGGGATATCAACGCTTACTCCGTGCTCAAAGCATAGTGGTACGTCATTGGTTTCATATTTTGAATAGGAAGTGGATTTGGTATGAATAAATGGGATGAACTCATGAGTTTGAAATTCGTCTTTTTCATTTTTCTTTTTTCATGTAGGAGACTGATCAGTTGCTAAGCGTCGTGTACCTCGGATACGATAACCTCACTGAATTCTATACAGAAATGAGCTCGGTCGTCCCTCAACAAGAACAATCCCATAATTCCAAGAGTGGAAAAAACTGCACCAACTCTTGCATTACTCCTACTAGGCATCAGATTCCTATTCCACATCTAGTCCTTCAAGCATTGGATGATCCCCTGTCTACTTGGAGAAGTAATGCTGCTGATGACCCCACAAGTATATTATATCCTTCCAATTTGATTGGTGACAATGCCCAGAAGAATATAGTGGTCCTTCTTACTGAGGCAGGTGGCCATGTTGGTTGGCCTATTGGTTGGTTGCCTCATTCTTGGGAATTCATGAATGATTTCGTCGCTGCCAATTTTGTAACGGCTTGGGACCACTATGTTCACATGACCCCGATGCAACGTCGTTGACGGCATGGCGAGCAAGACGACGATACTTTTAGAATCATTCCATTGAAGCATGGTTTGAGAAGTTTGGTGGGGTTACTTGTAGACAGATGCTTCCGATGAAAGGCGATAATATGACAGAGTAGATAATTGGCACTTTGCTAAATGTTGGATATAAGTTTAAATGCAGTTACTTATTGCTATATGTGCCGCTCATGCTTTCGGCGAGTGGGAATGGCGTCATGGCCAGAAGGAGTGGTATCCGTCATGTGCCTCGACTACCCGTAGAAATCATTCCTCTGCATGTCCTCATTGTTGTCTGAATTTTTATCACTTTTACATATTGTCATCGCGTTTTCGTTATATGCGAAAGAGTCGTCATCGGCAAAGTAACATTACCAGGTACACAGTACCATCACGAATAACCTCTACCGCAACAAAAAACCGTAACAATGGCGAGTGAGAGAAAAAATGCTGATCTTTTGAATACACCGTGGCTGCTGTCGAGGGTATCGACCTCGGATTTCCCCCTGCCTCTCCTATGAAGAATTCACGGTTCACATTAAGTTGCTCATCAATCATCAATGCAATACATGACGACGACATTCTGATAACGACCGGAAAACTTCAAATGTAGTCGTCCAATTTACATTATAAGAACTGACTGTCAAAACTTGCTTTCAATAATTTCCAGTAAAGTGGTGATGTAGAAAATGTAATAGTTACTCTGTAAGTTCGAGATTTAACCTTTCTTGTTTGCCTTCTTGCCTGGTGCAGCAGTTTTTTTGTTGTTGTTCTTTCCTAGACGTCTTTGACTGGAATGAAGACGCGCCCGAACGGATTTGACCTTGGTGGGAAGCTCATCAGAAACGTCCAAGTTCTCGAAGTCTTGAAAGCTCTTCATCCGAATTGACTCATGGTTCATTTCATCTCCTTCGGTATCTAAATCTGGAGCTGGAGCGAGGACGACGTCCACGTTCCATGGAGGAATAGCGAAGTCATCGAAGTTCTTTCCAAATTTACCTGGGATACCTTCGTCATTCTGCATGATTCTCTCATTAGTACCAGCTTCATTATCACCTTCACGCTCTGTAAGTGATGAAGCTGAAGATCCGTCGAGTGGCGTCAAATTGTTGCCATCCGCCGTGCTTTGGTTACATACAGCGCTGAGGAGGAGGAAGAAGATGGTAAGCTTGGTCCACATTTTTTGATGATAGTTTACACGAAATACCTTCCTTGTCAATTTTATGAAGCTTTTTCGAGTTCACAAATTATAAGGCTGTAATATATAAGCTTCTCCCTTTGTGGTGATCATTTTCCATATATTAAGACAGAGTTTGTTCGTACTGTTAAGTGAGAGCGACGAAAACTTCTCAGCGACAGGGTTAAATTGTGTGCCACCGGTACTACCAGGTACCAGTAAAAGTATTCGCTCTTTAAATATTGCACCGCGTGTCAATTCTTACATTATTTATGACACATCGCCGAAATTTGTCATCAGTCGCCGGAACCAGTGTTTATAGCGCGAGAGCGGATTCAAATTTTGCCGCGAGCCTACCCCATCTTTGGTCCTGGCAAATCTTTGGTGCTCGCCCGTCTTCTGTACCAGACATACAAGGTGTCGCCTCGCGACAGATCGTAAATCATTTAGGCGAATCCGACGTTGGATCTTTCCGTTAAGCAATTTCATAGCGTTGAAAAAAACAAAACGCATTTGTTGGGAATGATGAGAACCGGAACCAACGCACCAATTGCCTTTTTTACAACTTAAGGAACTTGTACCTGGTGCGTGGTCCAGGTACTTACCTGTGCTTACCTGGTACCTGGTACAAGGCATACAGTTGTACCAGAGTAATACCGGTAGTACTAAGTACGAAATAACCAATAACCGGTAATGTTGGTATTTCTGTACCTGGTACCTGGTACCAGTACAAGTACCAAGGTATGCCTGATACAAGTGGAATGTTTTACCGGTACTTGTACCTGGTACATATATTTACGCTGCCGCCAAAATGCTCTTTCTAAATATTTGTATGTGCTTGGCAACTGAAAAATGGTACACAGAGCAGCCCGATGGCGCGTTATCGTGAGGGTTAAATGAGCTGTGGCATTCGATTGTGGTATTTAGATTTGGTCACCACAAGCGAAAGAGAATCAACGGAATGGATGCTGTCGCAAAACATCCGCCTCAACGTTTGGTGGCAGGTGCTGTTAGTAGAATGTATCTTTGAGGACCGATAATTCTACCGGGCAGAACGACACTGCCGAATGGCGCCTCTAGAATTCACAGAATGACAGGACAGGAACTATCACGAGGGCATTTATCTGCTCTTCCCACAACTAGAGTCCTCCATCGTCAAGGCAGTGCAATGAATCGGACTGACGACGTGAAGCAACGCCTAGGGCCCATCATGGAGCGAGTGAAATCAAGTTTGGCTCGAATACAAGCTCTGGAACAATCGCTTGCTAGGAACAAAGACGATGAGAAATCGGAAGCTATGGCAGTGGGGAGAACAATTTTTGTTTCTGGTGTTGGGGATGTGGAATCTCGGCAATTTTTGAAACGAAGCATGGGTATTTTGAAGGGGAAAATAAGCACTTTACAGCAAATGGAAGAATCGTTCTTGAGGTCGGAAGATCGGCGTGAACACCTCCAGCACTATATATTGCAGATTTCTCTATCGCGACCGATGATGGAGTTGGCTTTCACAAGAAAGCGAAACCACGAATTGGAGCTTCAAGTATCGGCAGTCGAGCGGGAATTCCGTAAGCTTCAAGAAAAAGAAGCAAAGTCACATATTGCACATGAGTGCGATGATCTACCATCTCTGAATGTCCAAGCATCTGTGGAGGTATATGACGAGTACAGAGGGGATCGTGAAGTCGTCGTTGACATGTTCAGGCACACAGAAGACCTAGGGAAAAACGCGAAGTCGAGTGATTCAGAGCGTAGCAGCTTCACGGCGTTGACAGATCCAGAGACTGATTCGTCTACCGTTAACTCGGTGTCTGACATGGAAAGCAACAGCGAGAGTGAATATGTTAATGTATCCTTGTCAGCGTCTCCCAGTCAAAGCAAAGAATACGATGAAGACTTGAGTAACCCTCTGGATTCGTCGATTGATTCTTCAGAGACACACGAAGCGAGCATGGATTCTCAGTATGAACTTGGCAAGGAGCTCATTTATGACGACGTCGATGACGTCCATTCACTGTCAGTGTCACATCAATGTCAAGGGGCATCTTTGATACTGAAACTTCTTGCGAGGATCAAGAAATTAGAAGAAGACAATCGTGAGCTAAAGGAGTTGGTGTCGCTGCAAGACAAGCACGCAACCGACTGTGGCACGACTTGTCCTTCCAGCTCACGATCTCGCGAGCTTGGGCAATAGGATGGCCCAGGGAACCAAAACTGTGTAAATGGACTCGCAAGCAAAGTATGCTACCTCAGTTTCAGCATGCCTGGACTTGGTGGGGACACCAGGGGACCTAATTCTACGATTGTTTTATGCGATTGTATATTACTGTAAGCTCTCTTAGAGACTGTTAGACTTGTTATGCGGCAGCAGTTTCTTCAGCTATGAGTCGCAATTTCTCTTCTTGATCCTTTGCAATCATTTCGTTGATCATGGGATCAATATCCCCATTCAGAAATTGTGAAAGTGGATAGTTATGTCCAATTCGATGGTCCGAACAACGAGAATCCTTCCAATTGTAGGTCCTAATTTTTTCACTGCGACCACCCGTCCCGACCTGAACCCCTCGTCGTGCACGTTCCTCCATTTCTCGTTTTTCGTTTTCCATATCGTAAAGTTTGCTCATCAGCATTTTCATCGCCAACTCTTTATTCTTCAACTGTGATCGTTCCTGGGTACATTTGATTCGGATTCCTGTTGGTTTGTGAAGTAAATCAACGGCTGTTTCAACTTTGTTGACATTCTGCAAACACGAAGGCGCAATTGTTGGAATTTCACTCAAGTCATCATCAATAACCATTACATCAGTCATTTGCACTTACCTGTCCTCCAGCACCACCGGATCGCATTGTGGTCATTTCGATATCTTTTGGATCGATTTGAACATCAACTTCGTCACACTCTGGCATCACGGCGACCGTTGCTGTCGAAGTATGAACGCGTCCCTGTGACTCAGTGGCAGGCACTCTTTGGACACGATGAACTCCAGCCTCCCACTTCAGTTTCGAATACACCATATTACCTTTGACCTCCATTACTACATTTTTGTAGCCTCCATCATCACCAGCTGCCTCGTCAATAATGTTGGCCTGCCACCCTTGCGATACGACGTATTTTCGATAGACATCAAGCAAATCACCTTTCACGAGCCTAAGGTGAGAAAATCATCGTAGATTCTTGAAGCTCTAAAAGATCAACAATGGAAAACTTACCAGCAAAAATGGAGGCCTCGGAACCTCCAGTTCCTGCTCTTATTTCGAGCATGATGTTTCGACTATCGTTTGGATCCTTTGGCAACAGCAAGATTTTCATGCGGTCTTCGAGGGCCTCAAGCTTTGGTTCGATTTCTTTCATTTCAGCACGAGCCATTTCTTTCATTTCTGGATCATCCCCTGCCTCTTGAAAGAGTTCCTTGGCCCCTTCAATTTCTTCTTTTAATTGACAATATTCGTCGTAGGCCTGGACAACATCTTCCGATTGAGCTCGATCCGACATGACTTTTTGCAGCCTTTTGGAGTCCGCCAAAACATCTGGATCACCCAACCTCTCCGTCAGAGCTTGATACGAGCGCCGAATACTATCTAGTCGACCTAACATGGAGGGATCCAATGCCATCTGATGGGATGTTCTTGATACATGTGACGAGAAGCCTTGCGGTATCACAAAGGCATGCGTGGCTCCGCATAATGTCAAGACAGCGGCCGCAAATTTCATATCTTGCTTCCCACTCTCTAATATAAGCGCAAAGATGAGATATGGTCGTATTGACTTGTGTGAGCAAGGAAATCACCTCAACATGGTACTTTTTCTTTTCGAAAGAGCATCCGACTGACGATGGCCTCGATCTATGGAGCTGCGTCACTGTGGTAGACAGACAGGCGTCAACTACCTTGATGACGTCATAGACGGGAGACCTTCAAGAAAAAGCCGATCTTCGAAAAGAGCAGAATGAAATACACCCGATACAACAGGTGTGACATGATCAAATTTCAACATTCATTCATACGCCGGTACAGTACAAGTAATTTTGTAACAATGCCGCCTCTTTTTTATTCTCTGATTGCTGCAGCAGTTTTGGCATGTCAATCGCATGGTTGGTTGTATCCGAGCCTAACGTCTGTTATTCCGAACACGAGGATTCCATTAGAAAAGTTGTCAAGTGAAAACGAATCTTCTCGACGAGCTTTACTGAAACAAGCCATCTTTATTGCTTCTTCTACTATTATCGCCACGGAACCTGCAAATGCTGTGACAAGAGCAGTTGGGGGTGCCGAAGTTGAATGTCGAGCAGCGGGGAATTGTTTGGAACTTGGCGAGTTAGATGGAGCATTGGGATGGAGCTGGGGTGGTAAGGATCGATGTGATGCAACAGATCCCTTGTGTGGTCCTGATGGACGAATGAGAGAAGCATCGCTTTCAGGTGAAAGTGTCCCAGAAGTCACTCATGAAATTACTCATATAGTGGATTTATCCTATGTTGTTGGGCGAGGTGAAACTGGAGTGCTACGACTAGGACTTTACGGAAAAGATTCCAAAGATAGCGTTGCACAACTTTTACGATTCGTCACAGATGGTCTTCGAACAACGAGCGAGCTGGCTTTTGAAAATGGAATGGGAGTGGAATCTGTCCCAGTTGCCTTAACTCGTGGTGGTGGCTTGAACCAGATTATTCCAGGGCAACGTTTAGATTTTGGAATTCCATTGCAGTCCGCTGCCTATGCCCGATCTAGAGGAATATCCAAGGCAGGTGATTCTTTTCTGCCACAACCTCGGCCGAAACCAATCAACGAACCAAATCTTCGGCCTCATAACGTGGCTGGACTATTATCGATACCCGGAAAGGGACTTGGGTATGGTGGAACGGGATTTGAAAATGACGACGAATGCTTCGAATCAGCCTTCCAAATAACTGCCACCTCCGTTCCATCGATGGATACGAAAGAAGGTCGCCGCGTTATTGGCCAAATTATGGACCAACCTTCCATGGCCAATTTGGCACGGTTGGCATCATTACCAACCAAAAAGGGACTGAAAGGAGTGATCCCAGGACAGAACTCCGGTCCTCCCCTATTGAAAGTTTCTATAACGGGTATTGAAGTTACTCCAGTGAACTCCTCAGGGTAACTCATTTGGGACCATTGATAGATTTCTAAAGAGGACTAAACTAGCCGTTATTTACCACTTTTTTACTGGACAAGGAAAGTTCTTTTGTACTGTTAGTAATGGTTCAAGCCATGTCGAGGAGGATGGTTTGGATCGATCGCGGTGGTATTGATCCCGATAACAACACATCATCTCCATCGTAAAGGACATAATTTGCAGCATCGCGTGCTTCATTCAACAAAACTACAGTCTTGTCACTTTCGCCATTGGGTGTGGTGAAAGCACCAATTTGTAGGAACGGCCATCCCGTTGTCATGCATACCTCGCCCTCCTCCAACTCCTTTGAAATCGCTTCACCGCTTTCTGGTGAATATGACCACAACGCCGCAGTACTGTTGCATGGCCCAAGGGTAACTTGAGCGCCTCCCTTGGGGCCGTACGCTCCTCCATTATTCTTCAGACGCTGCAACACAAGACAGGTGTCGGTCCTAGCGGCTGGAGTATTGTGCTGACGGAACTTGACAAAGTCGTCAGTTTCCGCGGGTAATACGTGAAAAGTTGCTGCTGTATCGTCGCAGGTTGTCAAGGTGAGACCCAAAAAGCTCGTGTCGGGAGTTCCCGCGAGACAGGAAATGGTGGGGTGTCCTAACCAGTCATGTCCTGATACGGAAAGTTGTTTGTTCTCATTCAAGAAGAATTGTTGTCGTGTCGATCCTTCGCAGGGCCAAGCAGTCACCTCAATTCCTACTCGAGCAAGATCATTCATTCCACCTCCTGCAACGACTTGCCCAGGCGATCTAAATGCTCGGAATCCATCTTTTGCCGTGTCAACGATTCCCATAACAGCCCGAGACCCTGGTCGGACATATCGTGAGATGTGACCCATGTAGTAGTACATGGGTTGCACAGCGAGACCAACATCTAGGTGCCTCGCAGGGAATCCAAGGGCGTTTAGTTCAGCATTCGTTCGCGAGTCACCGTTGTTGGTTCCGAATCGGGCAGATGCATTGGTTTTCTCAAAGGGAAATAAATGTGGGACATTCGTCGCGTTGATGGCACGATGAGGGACAGCAAGTACGCTAGTATCACACAAGTTGTTCAAATGATTAGGTCCTCCAATGGAGTCCAGGCTGTGTGTGTGTGTGCCGCGAGAAGGAAGATTAGTCATATGATGATGCGAAAATGTGCAAGAGGACCACAATACTCACACCAGATTCCATTCTACCCATCCATTGCTTCCGGCCATCAAATCTGCCAAAAGAACATGGCCATATCTCTCCGCCCGTGACCAATAGATTTCAGTATCTCCGCCAGCATATCCTGTATATGGGCAATGACATGCTTCGCTTCCCAAAAGGATGTGTTCTGCAGAAACATTTAACGATTGGAGTTTTTGTTGCATGCGGTGCATATTGGGTGATCCCACCGCTCCGTCGAGCAAACGATCCTATGGTACGTGTTATTATTATCATCATCATGGGAATTGAGAATACAATCGCAAGGACCAATCTGTCGGCATGCATTTTTTATGAGACGTACCATTCCACCGGCATACCAATGATACGCTGTTCCGGAAATGTATTTGGAGGCTTTACTCGTTCCATTCAATATCTCCGTAGCCCAAGTGACCATATGGTCCTTGTTGTGATCGAACATGAAGATTTTCACATCAGGATGGTCCTGTTCCAACTGTGGACCCAAATGGTAGGCCACAAAATCTGCTTCTGTCTTTGGCGTGTACGAACAAGCTCTGGAAGCAACGGATTGTGACCACTTAACCATGAGGAAATCGAAAAATTAGAGGAAGCGGAGGCGTCAACAAAGTTATACTTACTCCCAGGGTGCAGGAAATTCTGGCTCGTTTTGTACAGTGACGGCCCAGAATGGGATCCCCTTGTTGCGGTCTGTGGAAATGGAGCACGGACCAGAGAAATTGGTTAACGTGAGCAATAGATAAAACGGCAAGGACGAGAAACAACTTGAAGAAGAAAAGGTATCAAATGTCACGTACAGGCGCCAATAAATTTGGAAAAGTAGAGTGCCCATGCTTTGGCATATTGTGAATGTTTGTCCGTGCCCTCTCTCAAACAACTGGGTTGGGTACTAAAGGTCATTTTAGAGGCATGTTCGGCATCGGGACGATCTTCCCAGGTGGGTTGTTTCATCCATGGGGGTGGTGACCACGGTGATGCATACATTTTAAAGTTTCCATCCAGACCATCATCGGATTTCCATTCCTGATTAAAGACGGTAGTGGCTCGTAGAATCATGTCAATCATGCCATCCTTTTGTGCATCATGAGTAACATTGGTATCAAAGTGTTTCAACTTAAAATCACCATCCACGTTATGAAACGCATAGGACTCGACAGAAAAGTCACAGGAATTGATATGTACCCGACCCAAGGAATAGCCAAGACCTGCTCGGCCAAAGAAGAGTTCCATCAGCTTTTGCTTGCCAGCATCACTGAGCGTTTGATAATTCAGCGACGAAGCTTCCGTAAAGGCAGCCCCAAATCCCAAAATGGGACTTCGGTGCTCAAAGGGCGATACAGATAGATTGGTTTGCAAAATGGCATCTGGAGCTCCATAGGCATTGAGATGGACGTTGGGTGGCGATGATGCCCCCATCCAGCTGCGAACCTTTTCGGGTTGCGAGTAACAAGGGCGATGGGACCATTGCTGACTGGGGTTTCCCATGGACGTTTCCAGGATACGAGCAGTCACCTTGGAACTATGAGTCAAGCAAAAGGGGCGATACGTGACGGGTGGAATTCCCTCGTAGATTTGACCGGGTGGAAGAGAAACATCGGGTGGTGAGACGGACTCGGGAAGCGCAATGACTGGCTCTTTGGTTCCTATCGGCAAGAATTCAACCACAACCACAGCGATCACCAGAAATCCAAGGAGTTGCAGAGGATACTTCCAGCAGTCGGCGTTCTTACGGTTTCCGTCATATGGACTATGGCTGTTGCCGACAAGGGGCTTCGTCTCATCCATGATAAAGAATTCGATGGAGAAGCAATCAAAACAATATTTCCCTTCCTAGTTTGAAGAGGAGAAGAAGAGAACTAGTTAGGAGAGAGACAAACTTCAGGCCTTCCAAAGTGACAATGTATGATTGTAACTGCGTGACACGACCCAAAGTCCAAAGATATCTAATGGCCATGGTCGATGCCAATCCAATCAAGGAATTCACACCATCGGTGTCACGAGGCGAAGAAATTCAAGCGATCTTACCTGGTACCGGACTGTCACATACGTGTCTTTTGTCTGTCGCCACTTCAGCTGGTCGACTACTTCGAGAGATGACGTCACACTTAGCACAAGTTGCCAAACAGCAGAGAGTTTATTACAAGCGTTGGTCACTCTATCAAATCAATTGGCCAACCTGTAAAGAGATCTTGTGCTGGGCGAGAGAAAGGCAAAGCTCAGCCATCAACCATGCCCGTCCGCCAAAGGCCCATTAGCTTTGGTAATCCAGCCTTGGGGACCTACAAGGGTTTTGTCTACACATTGGACGGGGAATCGGAACAACGACTAATCGTCCAAAGTGCGCAAGCGGTGGAACGAATGGTCGCCATGGTGGATGTTCCGCCAGATCAAGTTCCTGAAGGTATTCTACATTTGGCACGATCGCATCGACCCTACATTGACCATGTGAGAATTGTCATTGCCGAGCCTGACGACAAACCAATCGTGTTGCAGCAGGAAGAGTCTACCGGAAGTGTGGAAGTTACCGGTAGTGGTGTATCGACTCGGAATCCACACATGATGATGGTACCATCTTCAGTGTCTGCCATGGAAAGTGCAGCATCAATCCTGGCAGCCGAAAGCGAAGCCTTGGAGAGCGAGGCATGGAACGTTGCGCTGGCCAACGCCCCTGGTGCCGGCACAAACCAACGAAAAACCAAGGCCCTCAAGTGGTCCATAAGCGACATGGAAGAAAGACCCCAACGCTCGTATCTGGTACTCTTTCATCTTCACAGCGAAAAGGATGCCGAGACCATGGTACAAGATTTACACGGTCGTCCCTACACCTCGTTGGATGAGACAGTCACTTGCAGTGTCTATACGGTAGTTGCGTTACGAGGCGAAGCAGGAGTTTCACTATTAAATCCCATGTTTGCACCCACTACCAAAAAGACGCATGGAGCAGTGGAAATTTTGCCCTCCTCTTCTAGTGGAGATGATGACTCTTCCCTCAATACTACATCCAACAACAACAACACTCATCACGTACAGCTAACTGAGGACTCCAATTGTGCTGTCTGTCTCGAACACATGTCGCTCAATCCAAATCAGGACGACCATACATCAATTTTGACTACGGTGTGCAACCATACCTTTCATCTTGATTGCCTCGTGCAATGTCAAGACTCACCGTGCCCAGTTTGCAGATATGACCATGCCGGTCTCAATGAAACACTCAGTCAATGCCACGTTTGTGGGACTACCGAACGAAATTATGTATGCTTGATTTGCGGAGTCGTATCTTGTGTCAGTGGAACACTCACCACCACCCCAGCACCCATGTCGTCGTCGGCATCGTCGTCAATGGATGGTAATAGCTGTGGTCCTGCCAGGAGACCACCAACAACAGCACGATCCCCTCATGCACAAAACCAAGTCGTTGAATCATCCGAAGCGACGGCTCATAGATTTTATACCAGTCATGCCAATCAGCATTACGATGAAACGTTACACGCCTACGCTCTTGATACGGAGACTCAACATGTCTGGGACTTTGCCGGACAAGGATACGTCCATCGCTTGCTACAAAACAAGGAAGACGGCAAGCTCGTTGAAGTGAGTGACCCGAATAATACCACGTCACAGGAACGATCCATGACACCTGGCTTGAGTGATGCACAAGAAGGGGAGGTCGTTCATCGCAAATTGGAGGGTTTTGCCACACAATATTATACACTCCTTAAAAGTCAATTGGAACAACAACGAATTTTCTACGAAGGTCGACTGGAAGAAATGCGAAGAGAGTTTGCAATCAAAAAATCCAATGCGACCAATGACAAAGCAGACTTGATTACTGTCTTGAAACAAGAAAAGAAACACTTATCTCAGCGCCTACTTTCGATCAAACGAAAAAAAGATAAAGTAGAAGGTGATGTCGCATTTTTGAAAAGCATGAATGAAAGTTTGCAAGCCAACAAGGCACCGCTAGAACGGAAAATCAAGCAGGCCCAAAGAGCCCAAATTGAATCGCGAGAAATGTTTCAGAGACGCCTTCCAGAACTGGAAGAGAAACTTACGACACTGATGTTGCAACTAGAAGACAGTCTCAATACGAATGATGATGATTCCAGAACACTCCCCCCGACAACAGTAAGCAGCCACAAATCGCCAAGTGATTCGAGATGATAAATTGGCATCTACTAGTTTTGGACATGTGCGCGTTTATGGACATGGGAGTTGCAATTCCATCCAAAGCTTCCTGTACCTTACTACTCACTTGTCGGACCAGACCAGTTTTGGAATCTTGCTCAAGTCTTTTCGCCTGAGTTCATCCGTATACTTGTAGAAATATTCGGCTTTAATCTTGGTTGCCACCCACGAGACAAGTGTCGCCAAACCACCTACCGCAACAAGTCTCCAGGGTTTGAGAACGGTATTCAGGATTTGAGCTTTGGCCCAATAAATGCCCAATAGCTTGGCTCCCACCAACACTGTAGCGAAATTTTTTGATCGTTTGACAATGGTATCACAGTTGCGTACCACGTCCTGGGCACTAGGTGTAATGTCCAGGTGCTGGGACTTGCGATCTAGCACATATTCTCTTGAAGGTGTTTGGAAAAACGTCCCGGCATCATCTAGTTTGAGTAGTTTTTCAACCCGATTCGGAACGCGAAGTAATGTAGCATCCCAAAACTGCTCAATCTTAGATCCAGCCTTTTCGGTAGGACTGGATAGACAAAACATTTCTCGCCGGGTCGTCATCTTTTTCCTAGCGAGATCATCCGTACTCAATTTTTCATCGTGGAACATCCTTCGGATATCCTTTGCTTCTTGCTGAAGAATATGTTGCTGCTGAGTAGCTAGCAGATAGGTATCTTGGTCCAAAAAGTTGTCCAGGAAAATCTTGGTCAACCAATTTTTGGGAGGTTTCTTGGAAAAGCCAGCACTCATAAAACGTGTGCGTCCCACCCCTGTAGGACAAATGTAGAATCCACTCACAAAGGCGGTAGTGTTGGTTGCCTTGTTGACACGTTTTAGCTGCAAGTGCGATGGCATTTGTAACGAGGATGTGGCAAGTGGAGGTTCTTTGGCAGCTCCCTTTTTCTTATTTTTCTCAACAACTCCACGAAATTGACGGTCCACCTCTAACAACTTTTCTGTCGCATCGACTTGACTGGAAAGGGTCCATCCTTTGCCATCATGTGGAAAGCTCTCGGAAACTTGCAGTGGGTAATCCTTACTGGCAGAGTACATGTCAAACGGTTTGGCCTGATGGGCAAACAAACCATGATCCGCATCACAAATATTGGAAATGATGATTGGCCAGTCTACTGGCATGTCTCGCATGGCCGTAGTCATACTGAAACCAAGTTCATCGACTTCATTGACTGTCGGAGGAGGTGGGGCTACTAGAGCTTCTTCCAAACCACCACCAGGAAACAACCAAACCATGTTTTGATGGACTTGGGCTGGAACTGCCTTGGCACAACTTTTGGATGGGACAACCGATGGCATGGTCCCATCGGGCTTGACAATTTGAGGAATCTCGACACATTTTCCATTGGTACCATCAAAGGACCAGCCATGGTAGGCACATTGAAACTTTCCCGAGGCAGTGATCCGACCTTGACTCAGAGCAGCCGCTTTGTGTGGGCACTTGTCTTCTACTGCTACTACTTCATTATCTCCCAACTTGGCAATAACATAGTCCACATCAAACACTGTCACCTTGGTGGGTTCCTTCAATCGCAATTCATGGGCCCAAATCACAGGATACCAATGTGCCTTGTAATCAAAATTGTCAAAAGGAGATGATTTGGATGACAAAATTTCTTCGTCCAACGTACTGCCCTTTTCCACTGTTGCTGCTAAAGGTCCACAAGAAGCTAGTCTAGGAGCCATCGCCCGACCACATGTTGTCAGGGAAAAAGCTGATTGAAAACGAATTGCTGCCACGACGGCAACAATTGTCAACCTCGTCATGGTAATTCGAAGCAGCGCTGTGGTTTGCAAAAGGTCGCTCGAACAGAACAGTACCAGTGGTATCTTTAAAACCATTTGACGGGGAGTGGGATCATCACCGCGAAGTCTGACGCAGTAACCGAATATCCGGGGTTCTTCGCCCTATCCAAACTACCGGTAGTGCATGGTCGTTCCCACGGGATCTGGCGACGTGTTATCACTGGTAATTTGAAAGAAATGTTCTATAAAGGTAAATAGGGTCAAATATTGCTTCAATTTCTGGGCCTCCATGGATCAACGCTTACTCCGTGCTCAAGCAAAGTACTAGCTACTAAAGGAGGAGGTGATGTCACGGTCGTTGTTGGGATCCAGCCACTCCTCATGACGAGCTTAAAATTCATTTTCATTTTTTATTTTCATGAAGGAGACCGATCACATGCTAACAGTAAGCGTCATGTATCTCGGATACGATAATAACCTCATTCAGAAGTCAGCGTGGTCGTCCCAAACCAAGAACAATCACATAATTTTTCCATCAAGAACAAGCAGCCACGAATAGTATTGCACCAAGTCCCAACTCTTGCATTACTAGCCATCAGATTCCCATTCCACATCTAGTTCGTCAAGCATTGGATGATCCCTTGTCTATGTGGCGAAATAATGCTGTTGATGACCCCACAAGTGTTGTGGTCGTGCAGCCTTCCAATTCGATTGCCGACAACAGCAAGCAAGAAGAAGCAATGGTGGTCCTGCTTACTGAAGCGCGTGGCAATGTTGGTTGGCCCATCGGTTGGTGCATGAATTCGTCGCTGCTGGTTTTGTGATGGCATGGGACCACTATATTCATCACCCCGAACCAATGTTGTTCGTTGTTGATGTCATTCCATTGAAAGATGTGTAATGGTTTGAGAGATAAAAAAATGATGGGAAACCCCTTGGAGGAATTGCCCCAGGTTCCGTTGTATTTAGTCAACGAATGAACCCTTTTCACACATCAGTGAGTACGTCGCAGTCCAACATCGACCGATCGCGATCCTCTTTCGTGTCGCGGTGGGTTGAGGATGGTGTCACACTTTGCAAGGATGGCGCATTCCTTGGAATGGATTCAACGATTTTAGATGTTCAAGTAGCCCGGACATTCATGTCCAAATAAGTAAGCACACTCTTGATTTTTGTATTCGATATGCCAGATGCCGGGCTTCCGATGGTGGTCGTGGTTGTTAGTCAAATGTTGGATCTTGAGACAGCAAAGTACCGGTAGTCTCTAGTTGATGATAAATGCTTTCAGCGAGTTGGGAATGGCATTAGCAGAAATGGTAAATGAATAGAGCACGCGTTGGGATGGACTCGACTACTTGTACCGGTATTGGTCAATGCTCTGCCTTTCCTGCAGTGCACCATCTGTCCGCGGAACTCGAATCAACTGCATTTTCGATAAAAGGAAAATAGATAGGGTGCATTATAAGCCCTACTAAGAAATGTACCGTCAACATCTGCAGTGCCACACGATTTTTAATCACTTTTGCATCGCTTTTTCGTTATAAGCGAGCGACGTCGTCAGCAAAGTACCACTACGAATGAAACAACGGGTACTTGTACTGTACGGCAGGACGAAATGAACTGTGTGTATTGTGTGCCAGGTATTGTGATCATCACACGTTTAACTGTTAACTGTAATACCAGTGCTACCGGTAGTACGGTTAACTAGCATGTAAACGGAAACATGCTGGTTTTTGATTATATTTGAATAAAACGTGCAGGGTATCGACTATTTCATGCCTCCTCTGAAGAAATTGATTATCAATGTCCGCATTCATTGTTTGCCCTTCAAAAAATGCAACACATGATGACTTTCCGATGACATGACAACGTCAAATAGAGTGCAATTAAAATCTAAAGAATTCAGAAATGCCTTTCAATCATTTCTAGCAAGCAAAGTAATGGTGAAAATGTTCTAGGTGGCCGTTCTTGTTCGAGTTTTAACCTCCTCGTTTGTTGTTCTTTCCACCACCTCCTGGTTTCTTTCCCGGTTTGACCGCTCCTGGTGCCACTGCGCCTCCTCTTCCACCACCACCTCTCCCTGCATCCTTATCATCCTTTACACGTCTGTGATTGAAATGGAGGCGCCGAACGTGGTTGACGTAGGGAAGTTCATCAGAAACTTCCAAGTTCTCAAAATCTTGAAACAAGCTACTCTTCACAATCAATTCATCGATCATCTCATCCCCTTCACTAGCAATTGAATCTGGAGCTTCAGCGGTGTCCGCATGCCATGGCGGAATAGCGAAGTCGTCAAAGTTCTTTCCAAATCTACCGGCGGTACCTTCTTCTTCTGTGCTCTGATTGAGGTTATCGGGCTCCCTTCCTTCATGATCTGATGAAGCTGCTGAACCATCGAATGGTGTCAAAGACTTGACATCCGCAGTGCCTTGGTTACATACAAAGCTGAAGAGGACGAAGATGGAAAGCCTGGTCCACACCATTTCTCTGTGAGAGTCTTGGCAAACTACCTTCTTTTGCCAAATTTATGAAGGTTTACGTTTGTCATTTTGTGGTGATCATTTTTCGGGAAATCATTGGGAGGTGTTAAGTGGAAGCGTCGAAAACTTTAGTTACATCGATAGTACGAATTAACTACCTGTAAAAGTAATCGCTCTTTTTAGAATTATACTCCATCTCCCTCATTTATGAAACACTCGCCCACATTTTACGTTTCAGTCTCACTTACAATCACTGTTGAGAGCTCTCATGTCATCTTCAGGTCGTTACACCTAATAATTCAAATTTGCCGCCTGTCGTCTCCTTCGGCTCTAT
Source organism: Nitzschia palea (assembly GCA_019593585.1). Classification (NCBI taxonomy): domain Eukaryota; phylum Bacillariophyta; class Bacillariophyceae; order Bacillariales; family Bacillariaceae; genus Nitzschia; species Nitzschia palea. The sequence goes on along the minus strand of SWEM01000080.1, from coordinate 50,343 downwards.
GGAAGACCTGCCAGTAGTGCCGCCTTATATTAACGGTAATAAAAGTGTCAACCACGTACCGCAAGAATTCGTCGAAGCTGCAAAAGTGCAATGCTGTCATCCTACTGGTACGTGTAGCATGTGAACGCTCAACAGAAAATGATGCACCAGCCCATGACGATTTGTGGCATTTTATTCATTCACCACACGCGACGAGTGTCTGTGCCGCCTCTAGGACTTGTCATGTATCTTTGATGACAGATAATTCTACTGTTCCCAGGCAGATCGGCATAGTGCCGGTAGTACAAAGTACCGGAAATTCTCTACCAGGTATGCACCCAGCTATTAGCAACCCGTAATTTTATGTGTCGAGTTTATTACCGGGAGTTACCTGGATATGAAGATATTGTGAAGTTGATCTGATTTTGTTGTATTGTTGGACATGATGATGTGTTTCTACTGCCGCACGGAAAGAACGAACGGGCCCCCAAGACCTTACCGATACCAGCAAACATACTGAGGCCACTGTTCTCACCTTGTATCCTTGCCTTTCAAGTCTACTACAGATGAATGATAATCCATTCGCCCATTTTCAGCTGTATGAGAAATTGGCGATTGCCGACCAAGTGAAGGACTTGTGCGGCTAGAAACGCCTCTTCGGGGTGTCCAAACGAAATCAAGGTCATTGAGTTTCTTTATCCGTTCATCACACATTGCTGATCTCTTGCCTTGCTTGAAAAGCTTGAATTGCCTTCGTTGACCTTTTGAGAATCGAAAGGGAGGGCATGTATGATGGGTGGACGACGCATATAAGAAATTATTGTTGTGGACAAAAATCAAGCAAAGGCTTGGTCAACAAGGCAGCCAAGAATGTTAACTCGAGAGCCACGTACATTTCACCCATATAGCAAGGACTTTATCATCGTAGTTAGAGGGAACATTAGAATGTCCATTCATCTCATGGAAGCTGTGAAGGGTGCGATATCGATCCTCCCATATCACTCGATGAGAATCCCAGACGAAGCCCATAGTCTCCAGCAAGGCTTCTCTTTCGTCACTCAACGTACTGTGCTTCATGTCTTGTTTAAGCTTGTATTGGTATCGTTGACGTTTTACCCATTGAGAAAGGGCAGGATTTGGTTGAAAATTGTGGGGAACGAAGCAATGGCCATTTTCTTCGCGGAATTTAACAAGATCAGCATACCGCTCGATCCAATGCTCGGCTTGATAACATCTGAACTGATTCATAGTTGAATCATCCTCCTCTTCGCCCTCCTCCTCCATATTGATATCCTTGTCAAAGTCAACATGAAACGTGAAGCGCTTATTAGGTTCATGTCGCAGCACGCGCTGCAATGAGCTTGGGGCTGTCCAGCTAGATCTTTGTTTTGGTCGGTCGTCTCTGGATCCTGAAATTCGATTACTTGTATCATTGTTCTGGTATAGCCTTCTCAGCGAGCCATCTGATGCCGACCCACTGAGAGATTTGGCTGGTCGTTTGCGCGAGGATATACTCGTTGTACCCGCGTCCTGGTGCTGGTGTAATATTCTTGGTACAAGAACATCTACGAGGATATCTTCGGCTTGTAACAAAGACTCTGTAATCGGAACGAAATCTACAATATGCTTCACTCCGAAAGGTCCGATTGGTGTTGGTTCTAGTTCGATCAAGCTCAACATATTTGCCTCGCAGTAGCCCTCTATGCGGCGCGAATAAGCGACATCGTCGCCAGTGAACATTCCATCCAGGAATTCTCGCATCCCGTCACGAACAATATCACGCTCGTCTGCTTTCCTTTTCTCCTCATGAACAAGCTGTTTTGAAACTACCGGTATTGTTACCAGGCGAGGATGCATTGAGGCATGGTTCATCATGGTCAAGACACAAACACAGCCTTGGTGTAAACAATGCCATTAATATTGTGAAGGTGGTGAAGGGACATAAAAGTTCTTATTTGTGTTATTGACCTCCGACCATTCAACGCTTTGGCAATTATTCCGAACTTCCCACCTCAATGAAGTAGTTACCACATGAACCCGGATGCTATATATGCCCCTGTTTAATTAATGTTTCATACGAAGCGCTTCAAATGGAACATATTTTCTATGCTCGTTGTCATTGAAGCGAAATCTGATGGGGAATTCAAATGTGTTTCCATGACATATATAAACAAGTTGCCCAGACAAACGAGATTTTGGGAATTTATGCCTGCAGAAACGTGGAGACAAATTCTGAATCGCGATGCAACAACGTATTAGGTGCAAGGGTACGGTGTTCAATTCCCAGTCTTGGTTACTATATTCTGATTACTTATTGGCATGGCATCAGTTGCCATGCCAAGTTCTTTCCAACGACTCTTACTATCGGTAGGAAGCTTTCAGCTTACTCCGTGAAGAGTGAAGACCCGCATTTAATTAACGAAGGGTTTTCGGCATGTGGGAGAGCGAATGTCTCGAGACCCGTCCGGCGAAATGCTATCCCTGGACAACTGAAAGCTTCTATAAAATAAATTGTGGATGCCTAATTTACTAATTTAGGGTTTACGGTTTCTCAGCTGACCGTGAGCACGAAAATCAACCTACCAGGAGTCCTTCCAGCACAGTAAAGTCGCGATCTCCTTGCAATGTGGAGAACAGGGAGAGCCCCATCACATTTCCAGTCATTGACTTTCTACCAAGAAAGATTTACTATTAGTAGCAGGCAAAGCAACATCCAGCGGCAACAAGCAGAACAGTTCTTGAGAAAAGGACTGTGGGGCCTTTTTCTCCTTTTGTTGGAACAAGAAGAACAATCACGCTGGTCAGTCTTGTAGCAGGTTGTGCCAGGACTTGCCAACACATACCATCTTCCGAACCCACCATGCTGTTACAACGACTTGTATCAGGTAAGGTTGTGCCAGGACTTGCCAACACATACCATCTTCCAGGTAAGGGAACGACTAGGACCGCCTAGAATTTATCTGCAGCGATTAACTGTCAAGATATTGCACCGATCAACGCGTCACTGTCAAGGTCCAGTGGCGAACATATGAAATGTTCGCCAGTGTCATCATCAGACGTGCCAGGCACGACTGTCGTACGTCAGTACGTCCTACCGGTATTTGTTCGCATTTTGTTGTGTGAGAAGACATGTGCCATTCGCATTCTGTTGTACCAGTTCTATTCACCCTTCTCATTGACAATGCAATGAGCAGCCACTTTGATTGAATTCCAAACAGTGACTTGATTCTCAACACAATCAAAAAAAGATCTTGTACTCGAAACGATGAATGTACTAGACACACACGAGGGACGAGTGTTGGTAGTGTCGTCGGTGACGACCTTGTCGGCTGTTCAACAATTGGATCAAGTCAAGGAAGACCAAGGCATCAACCAGATTTGCTTGTTACGCCTTGAGATAAATGGCCAGCTTATTCCGTGTCTTTCCCGTGTATTGAAAGTAGATGATCGAACCTGGCTTTCTCTCAAATTGGTAGACTGCCTTGTTGGAGCAATCGATGATAAGCAAGAGAAAGAGTTTTCGGATACTTTGTCTCAATTTGAGCAATTATTTTTGCAAACCACCCACAACACGCAAAACACAAGTCAGTGTATTCTACCCGTTCGTGGAGCCTCACAGGTTTCCACCCTCCGACTATGCATCAGCAACTTTGATGAATCGTTGGCTCGCATGTTGGTACCGTGCTTGTCCAGCACATGCACACTATCGGACTTGTGCTTGAGTGGTTCGAGAAGATGTGGTTTGCAGGTGGCAATTCTAGCAGAGGCATTTCGGGGCAACAAGTCTTTGGAAAAGCTGGATTTGGGTGATTGCCAACTCAATGATGACAGCATGGTCGTGTTGTTAAGTGCCTTGCGTGGCCATCCCAAGCTCAAGCAACTTGACCTATCGAACAATGCCTTGTCGGATCGGACCCTCCAAGTCTTGGTTGGCATTATTTTACATCCCGATAGTCATTTAGAGTCGGTGGATTTGGGATTGCAACGTCGTTCTTTGAATGTTTCACTCTTGGCACCGGCCATTGCCCAAAATCCCCCATCGTTCAAGCGACTCCATCTAGCCAATTGTGGACTGGTGGACAACAAAGTCTTTCCACTCATTGATGCTTTGACCATCAATACCCATTTGGAAAGTTTGGACTTGAGCAAGAATCGTCAATTGACGGATAATTTTCTCATTTATCTGGGACAGCGACTCCCCCGGATGAAATTGACGACGCTCAATGTAATGAATTTGCATCACGCAAGTGGATCACCGGCCGCCATGCGAGCCATTAGTGAGGGTCTGCGACAAAACACTCACATCGAGCTGTTACGACTCTTGTTTTGGAAGGAATTGATTTCCGCCCGATTGATTCAAGTCTACATTAATCTGAACCGGGGTGGTCGACGGGCTTTGGAAGAAAAGATTCCCCTGACCCTCTGGCCGTTGATATTGGAACGGGCCCAAAGATGCCGTTATTTTTGTCCACTTCTTGTCCAAAGCAATGCCAAAGATGATTCCATTTTTTACCTTTTGCGCAATGAGCCAGCTTTGTGGCAACAAGTTCACGATGAATAAAAAGTCCAAAATAACCATAATACATGAATTCCCATTCATCCTCGTTTTCAACGTCATCGCAGCTTGCTTCACCCAAGTATGGATTCGTTCATCCCAACGTAGTAGTCGACGTAGTACTACTGGTTGTATATCCAAATGTTTGTGATCCAAGAAATGTCAGGAATGGTGGATCATCTCCCTTGGCACAAAATAATTTCTTTTGTGGATCCCAATAGGCGGAATGGCAATAGGCGTCGAGTATTTTGGCAAAAATGATGTGGTGCTCGTCGTCGTCTTGCCCATTCTTGTCGACCCTATAAGTAGTACATCGTAGATGAGCCACTGTCCCTTGGATACAAAACAAATGGTCAGTCTTAGTATTGGAGCAGCAGCCTGGTGTTGGACATCCAAAGGGAACTTGGGTCAACCCCGGTAATCCATGTTGTTGCAGCGCCTCACGATGACGACGCTTCCGTTCACGTTTGCTCATGGGAGTATGATGGGTCTCGGCGGGTAGTATTGTTGCTTCCTGTGATGAAGATGCCAATGCTGATGATGACGCTGATGATGACAAGGATGGTATATTCTCTGTAATGATGGCATCCGTAGATGAATCTACCTCCTCCTCTGGAAATTTGTTGCCATATCTTCCCGAGATTCCACCCACGGCGAGTACCAGTTCTGCCATGGTGGCCACGGGGACACAGAGACAAAAGTCTCGTCCTGCATCCTGTAGGTAGTTGGCTGTATAACGATGTTGATTCAAACTCATGACAAAATGTCCTTGATTATTGGTGGGTGTTAACCAGGAAATGGTCATGACATTGCCTCGGTAAACATTATTATTTTTATTGTCATTGGAATCGGTAGGCGTGGAAGTAGTGGGAGGTGTACATAGAAAGCACACTGGGTTGGGATAGAGCAGGCGACTGAATTCCTTTCCTTCTTGCAAGTGGATCCATTCATCGTGGCAACCAAAAGAAGGATCCATGTAGCAACAGCTGCGACAGGGATGACAGAATACTGTAGTCAAGTTAGTAAATGAATGCAGTTTGTTCGTTGTGTGAGTCGAGGTACTATCATAGTCGTCCTGTTAAATCATGACTCCGTCGATCCAAATGATAAAAGCCAAGCTGACCATGACGGTACGATTTGCTTGTGTTGACCGTCCCCAGAGTCCATTCCAATCATCGATGCGGCTATCAGTATTCCCCTGCTTGTAACCATATAAAGTAAAAAGCTTTGTCAACACACACACACGCACACACAATAAAAAACTATGGGTCAAGTCTGTTCGGGGGGGAAATCCGAGTCTCACAAAGGCAGTGCCTTTGAGGATGTGGCAATCCCATCGGCGGGTGGTTTGGGCCAGTACGGGGACGATTCCGCTTTACGATCTCAGCAACAACAACAACAACAGCAGCAACAATCACATCATCATTCATCATCTCATAATGATGCGGCCCAACAGGCATCGTCTCAAGAAGAGGCCGAACGACTCAAGTTGATTCGAGAAGAACAAGCTCGACTCGATTTGATTGTGAGTGCGGCAGGACGAGGCATGGTTGCCGTCCGATCGACCCGAGGAAGTACGGGATATTATGATCAAGGATTTGCCGCCGCCTTGGCCCAACATTTGGAAGAAACGACGCAATTCCCTGATAAATTGCCCATTCGACTCCCACCCGCTTATACGGGCAATTCGGTCTATGAACGGCTGAGTCAACCTCAGTGGGATGGAATCTTGTTGGGTCCCGGTGGAGGATTGGCCGGTTGTGCGGGAGAAAATCCGATTCGATACATGGATAATTTGGCCGAGTCTCTACTGGACAAGGCAGTACCGACGAAACAACAACTCTTGGCTGGTGTTAAACCCATGGTGGAAAACTTGTTGTGAGAGTCGTAACGAAAGAAAAAGCGTAAATGACAAAGGGAGATGCAGTGTCATACCAGAAAAGAAGAACTAGAGAGAGAAAGAGAGAGAAAAGTGGCAACCACAAAAGCCACGAGCGCGCTAGTTATTCTCTACTATGCTTCTTCTACTTCTTCTTCCATGTCTATCGTCTGTCGACTATCAATTTCTATCCGTCCTTGTAATGTAAACGAAACATTGTTGGTTCTTGGCATACGAAAGTCCAATACTTCAATCAAGGATGGGCGTTGCATGGCTGTTCCTTGATAGAATTTGTAGACTGGCAAATAGATTCCATTCTTGTAGAGGCTACCCGCCAAGGCGGCAGCGGCAATCCCAGTAGCCGGATCTTCGGGATATCCCGAGGCCCGAGGAAATTGTCGACATTCCCATGCATTCTCTTCCTCCTCCTTGGTAGTGTAGAGATAAATACCCGTCGAATCATCAATCGAACCACAGGCAGTGGCAAAGGAATTTCGATAAAGAGTCTCTTCGTCATCGGCAGTAGTGGCTGCCACAACCTTGGGTTGTCGGGCGTCATGCAAGGCTCGAGTCGAATTGACATAGACCAATGTCTTGGGTCTGGCAATTGAAGAATTAATCATGGTGGGATACTGTTTACCCTTGTTGACCAAATGTTCCGATCCCACTCCTAAATGACCTCGCAAGAGACGATATAGAGCTGGAGGATGACTCACTGGAGTCTCTTCAAAGGATGTCTTCATTTGGAGACGTGCCGTACCCATGGTTTCATTGTCCATGGCAGAAATGTGAATCGTTTGGTATGGTTGTTGTTGTTGTTGTGATTGTTGATTGGGATTGTCGGTTGTCAAGAGGCCTTGAAAGATAAACTCGGTACCCCATTCTTTCCTGGTCGTGAGCGTGGCAAAGGCAGCACCCAAGGCGGCATGAGCACAAAAACTCACTGCCGTACCCGAAGGCATGTAAAAGGCCAAGGTCGAAACTTTGGACGGTGGCGACGATGATGACGAATTTTCCACCTCCTTCTCCTCCTCTTCGGCGGGTAAGGATACCATGACACTTTCCCATTCACAAGACTTGGCCAATCGTTCTCGCATCGATGCCGAAAGTGGAACGGGACTCGAAAACACAGTCACTGGATTGCCACCACCAGACCCATGACAAAAGACTCGTGCGGTTATACGTTCCAAAAGAATTCGAGTCGAAGTCATATTTTTTCGAATAAAATGTAGTGATATGAAATGTCGTCGTCCAAGAGACCTGTCGAGAGTTGCTGGTACAAGGTCCTTGTGTGACGTCGGTCGGGGGGTGATTCGCCCCATGTTCCTGGTACTACAAAAACCTACCAGGCACAAGGTTCGCCTCGTGGATCCTCCATCTCCATCCAGCACGAGCACCGCACAAATTCGTATCTACTCGTTGGTACTTGGTGGTATACCTACACCTGGCATTTGTTCAATCCATTTCATTTTGCCAATTCTAGTTGACCATGATTGCACCCGCAGCTTTTCGTATGGCTGGCCGCCGTTTGGCCACTACTGGCTCTCGCAGAGTCTTTTCAGCCACCGCTGCCACTGCTGTCAAGAATGACAATACCCGCATGGCCTTGATGGTCACGGCCGGTTTGTCCTTGGCGGTTGCCACTCTTCAACAACGTGAGGTACGATACTTCCAGTCGATCGAGTCAAAACGAGACATGATCCCTGTACTCAATTGTTCATTCTTCTTCTGGTGCAACTTGGTTCACATTTTGACAATGTTATTTTCCAACAATATGGATACCTGTGTAGGAGAAGACCCACAATCTTTTTGGAGGCAACAAGGTTGAAAAGGCGGTCAAGGCTACGGAGGAAAAGTTTGGTGCCTACTGGCCACGCAACATTTTGATTCTCTTTGGTCCCCCTGGTGCCGGAAAAGGTGAGGCAAACAGTAATACTATCATGTCATGTCATGTCATGACGTGACTTACTGTGACGAGAAAAATCCAATGATATCTTGGATGTATACTGTACCTTGTATTTGTCTTCTTTTAAGGAGCGCTCTGACAAAATGGATTTTTGTGATTGTTACCACTTTTTATTGTTTGTGTAGGAACCCATGGACCCAAGATTGAAGACTTGTTGGGTATTCCTCAACTATCCACGGGAGATATGCTCCGTGCCGCCGTGTCACAGGGCACAGAGGTTGGAAAGAAGGCCGAAGCAATTATGAAGGCCGGTGGTTTGGTCAGTGATGAGATTGTCATTGGTATTATCCGTGATCGAATTCAAGAACCAGACTGCAAATTTGGTTTCATTTTGGATGGATTCCCTCGGACCTTGGCACAAGCCAAGGCCTTGGATCGAATGTTGGCTTCGGAAGGAGCACGGGTTACCAAGGTTATCGAGTTGGAAGTTCCCGATTCGGTTTTGGAAGAACGTATTACTGGACGTTGGATTCACAAGGACACGGGCCGCTCTTACCATGTCAAGTACGCTCCTCCCAAATCAATGAAGCTCGGTAAAGATGGCAAGCCTCTCCCAGAAACCATGAAGGATGACCAGACTGGTGACCTCTTGATGCAACGTAAGGATGATACTGCCGATGCTTTGATTAAGCGATTGAAGGGTTACCACGGAGAAACTGTCCCCATTTTGGACCACTACCGACCCGATGGTATTGTCCGTGCTGTCAATGCCAACCAAAAAATGGATCAGGTTTGGACCGAAATTCTGGCTGCTTTGCAACGAAAAGCATAATGAAGTAAGAGATTTGACTGCCAAGTCGTCGCACTGAGAAACTTGCATTACAATTAGTTCTAGTTACTAGCCGCGTTGTCTTCCATGTCACGTGACGGCGGCGGCGATCGACGGAATAATTGCCGTATTGTCTTTTTGAAGAATGCAAGTGTTCGCTTGATCATAGGTATGGGACTGGAGAGTTTGATTGCTCCAGTCTCTAGACCCTGTTGAATCAAACCTGCCGCGAATCCTAGTACGGCACCTGCTAGGATCAAAGTCAGCTCATCCTCTTCAAAGATTGGGTGCAAAACACGTTCAAATTTGGCAGCAGTCATGGCTTCCATTTTGGTTCGAAGAGTTTGTTCTAGACCCATTGTTTTGTCAATGTACTCGTGCAGGACGTGGATATGGTTGGGTAATTTCTCAATAGCCTTGCGGGTGACCAAATTCACTGTTTCTGCTTCCGGAGTTCCTCGAAACAGACCGGTGGATATAATGTTGCAAAACTTTTGAAAGTGGGTTCGGAATAGCTCGTAAAAGGCAGGAGATGTCGCAGGATCGTTGAGCATGGAATCCCACAACTTGGGGCTGCTCAGGATTTTATCGGCAAAGAACTTGGAAAACTCTCCGGCCACTTCTTTTTGACGACGAAGAAATTGACCTTGCAGGATAAAAGGACCAATCTTGGTAGGATTGACCGGCTCAAAGATCCATTTCAATGCCAGCCAATTGGTTGCCAATCCCACAATACCACCACCAATACTCAGACTCCATGGATTGTCCCACACCAGAGCCACTGCCATTTGAATTAAACCCAGCAAAAACCCAAACCAGAGTCCACTGTTGGTCAAAAAGTCCAATTCTTTCTGACCGACGTTGCGAAAAAGTTCTCCTAGCTTGGCCCGATCAAGTACCATTTGCGATACCACACAAGATTCCAGGGAGAAAATGGTATCAATGTTCTGCTGCATATCTCGAATCATTTGTGTCAAAAATCGAACATTGATGAATCTCAAAAGGGATCGTTGTCCATCCGGTAGGCCGTCCCAAAGAGCAACCGGCCATGACGACAAGTATTTTGGAAACACGTCTTCAATAATCTCCATTCCAAGTTTTGGTACCCTTGGTGCGAGTAATTGGGCCATTTTTCGAGCATCCAATCGATTAAAGGCTTCACTGACGGTGAGTAATTGACTGGTAACCATTTCACAGAGGGCCTTACTCATCGTCTTGGTCTTGCAGGGAACGATACCTTGCCATCCAATAAATCCGAGGGGCAATTCGGGTCCTCGCCAAATGGGTATTCCCCAAAACTCGATGGGATAGAAAATCATTTGGACGGCGAGGTAATTTGTGACCCAACCAACGATTGCAGCAATAATAGGAATCGTCAAATACGTCCCTGGACGAGCCATGAACTTTTCCTTTGCCTTTGTCCAAAGACCCTTTCTGGGCTCGGCATCATTGTCTTGCTGAGATGCCCCCTTGGTCGTTAATGATGGACCTTGTCTGGGTCTCACAAGGATTGTGGAATAGGATCTTGACGCCCACGGACCAGAGGAAACAGACGAGGAATGAGCCTTGCGATGTACATGAGGGGAAGTGAAAGACTCTACTTGTTTCGAGCAAAGTAGGATTTGCAAGATACATGCCAATCGGATGACACATAGGGATCTTTGGATTTTTGTCATCATTCTACAGGAATTGTGTGGATAAAATCGACGTATTATTCACAGTCAACCGCAGCTGCAATCAAGTTGAACTGTAGTGAGACTTATTACTGAGGATGGTGCTTGTACCGGAAATGCAAGATGAGTTTGAACCACGGGTTGACAACTTCCTCCGAATGAATTGGCGTTTGGCAGTTGAAGTCTTCTTGACGATCCATCAACGCGCACGAGGTACCCAAAAATTTATTGGGGACTGAGACAGTCACGAATCGAGTTTCAGGTCCAATTTGCGAAACGTCTTGCATTCTTCTTGGACTTGCTCTTGTCGAGCAAGAGCAACACAATATGACTGGATTTGGTGACCCGCTGAGATGAAAGACATGAACCAGTCACTTATAATTCACGTCTACATAGTAGGGTGTTTTGTGTTTTCACAGAAAGCGATCTACGCTCCCTTTCCAAAAATTAGAGCACCTTCATTGACCCTGCTGGGACATTTTGTTCTGTAAACACAGGGAGACCAGGCAAACAACATGGTACTGGTTATTCCGGCAAGTGACTATGACTACGATAGTGATGATGCAAGGCCTTATCATGGTCCAAGTAAAATTGTTGTGAAAGGAGCAGGTCTGTCCGCTGTTGATGGCGTTTATGTGAGAGATCGTGCTTTTGACGATGCAAGCCAGTTCAGTCGAAAAGCAGCGTACGGCGGTAAAAGTTGCAAATTTTCAATTTTCCGGTGCTATCTAAGCAACAATACAAAAGCCTGGTTTATATCCATTGTACCGACTGAACACCCCCCCGGAACTCGTGATGATATCGACTTTTACACTGTTCCAGCAACCGAGACTGGCCGGTTCCCACCACTTCACGGTTGGAAAAAGGCGGACGGTTCGCTTGATCCCCCACCAACCCTCTTGTTTCAAGATGACTAGATTGTAGGTGCAAGGTATTCATATATTTCACGACGACGCCCATGAAAGATGAGTACAACCCATGGCCATCCAAAACATCTAATTGGGCACTGCAGCAAGAATTTCGCCATCGTCATTCCAAGTACCTGGGTTCGCGCTGTTTTTTCATTCTCTGCACAAGTGTGTTGCTGTGTTAATGTGACTTGCAGTAATTTTCCATAGTTAAGATTAGGAACTTTTCTTTCTAACAGTAATGCACACAGTCAGATATCTTCGCCCAAGCAATCAGGAAATCCCTGGACATTTAGAAGGTCAGGTTATTTCGCTCAACAATGCTCAACAGAAAGTACAAATTTCGCTGTCAGATCATTCATGCTAAGGCATCATGCCGAAGATACCTGTGATGATTTCATCTTACAATCTCCCCTTTCAGGGACATCATGCCGTGGCCGCCAAGCGAATGCACTCATTGGCAATCATCGCTTCTTCGTCGGTGGGTATGTCAAGAATGACCGGCCACTTGCCCTCTTTGGAGATGACACCTTGCGTTTGCAATCCATCTACTTCGTTTCTCTCATCGTCCAGTTCCAGTGTTGGTAGGATTTTGCAGAGTTGCACAAGCGTTCTCCGTCGAATTTCGGCCGAGTGTTCACCAATGCCAGCCGTAAATACAAGGGCATCAAGTGGACCGTCCAAGGAAATCAAATACTTGGCAATGTTTTGAGATAGATGATACACAAACATTTCCACGGCCAGTTCGGCCTCACTGTCGCCGCTCTTGGTCCTCGCCAGGAGCACTCTCATGTCGCTTTCGCCGTCGTGCATCATTCCCTTTAGGCCAGACTTTTTATTAAAATCGTTCAAGACTTCATCCACATCCTTGTCCAGTTGATGAACTGCAAAGGAGACTAGCGAGGGATCGACATCCCCACATCGTGTACCCATCATGAGACCTGATAGTGGCGTGAATCCCATGGATGTATCCATAGACTTGTCACCTGATACTGCGGTAACACTGGCACCGTTTCCTAAATGACATACTATCATTTGGAAAGGTTTTGTATTGTCGTGTCCCAGAGAATTCAAGATTGTGGTGCCTTTTTGTGCGACGTACCGTACGCTAGTACCGTGAAATCCAAATTTGCGCATGTTCTTTTCTCGGTACTCTTTTGGCAAGGGATATGTGTAGGCTTTGACAGGGATGGAGAAATGAAAAGAGGTGTCAAATACTGCAATATTGGGTATATTCGGCATAAGATTGAACATGGCCTCGATCCCAGCAACATTATGAGGGTTATGACTGACCAAGTTGGGCAAAGATAACGATTCGACAAGTCAGTAAAAAATCCAGCAAGAAAATAGTGCGATATCATCCTTTACGACTTACAGCGGTGCCAGATGCGAGACAGACTTGATTTGTTCAAGTGTTGTGGTGGTGATGATGGCAGAACCTGAAAAGATTGTTCCTCCGTGAACCACACGGTGTCCAATCCCAACCAGGTCATTCAACATACCAAGAGATTCAATGTACGCAATAATCCTGGACAAAGCTAATGCGTGATCGTAGATTTCACCATTTTCTCGCTCCAATTCTTCTTTTGATTTCCCTGTATGATGAATGTGAATTGTGGCTTCCGGTGTCGTCAAGCGTTCCGCGAGAAAAGAAACAAGGGTTTCTTCGCCACGTATGACGGAAGCCTTGAGTGACGACGATCCTGCATTCAGGGCCAAGACAAGTTTCTGGGGCGAAGGGGTCATTATTGTTTATCGAGTTCTTTTTAACTTGTTTGTCGAAATGTTGGATTGTGAGTTGTGCAGACTTCAGCAGCAATGACCAAGTGCCGATCGATGAGAACCGCGGAACTGATGAGCTGATGAGTAACAAGGAAGTTCAGGGTTCGCTTTCGTTTGAAAGAGTGGCAGAACAGCGAAAATCCAAAGTCCTTGAATCTTTCTGTACAATAAACGATAACTGGTACCCGCAATTCGTACCTGGTACCTGGTACTGTACTACCGGTAAATTGAAGGAACCTACCGTACCAGGTACCGTACATAGTACTTGTACCTGGTACTAACGTTAGTACCAGGTATACCGGCCATCAAGCGGGTACCCCGGGGTAGTTTTCTAGAATAGCTATATACATAGAAGATTGACTGTCTGTCAACCAACGCAGTAAGGACAATACAAAGAACCTGAGCCAACCTGTAACACTTGCTTATCATTACTGATGAACCCGACCTAGTGTCAACAGCATGCCAGCACCGCACAGTCGTCCATGCGCTTTGTTCTTGTTGGTTTCTTGTTGGCTGCTGAAAGTTGTCGTTGTTTTGTTGGTAGTTAATTGTTGGTAGACTTGCCTCTAGATTTTTCTTCCTCGCACATACAAGCAAACATTTACCTGTATGATGAATGACTTTTTCTTTTGTTTCAAATTCAGTCGCACCAACTCTGACGAAACCACGTACTAGCCGCCACAATTCGGGTCATGGTCATCCTCGTTGTTGTGTTGCTTGTCACTAGTATGCCAGCTTGCTGTACTAGAGTTGTATCATGTTGGTTGCCGGCAGCGTCTGCCAAGCCGATGACTCGCGCCACTACTCGACAACGACAATCATGATGCGAAGCACGACGATCGGTAGCCAGCTGAACAGAAACCTATCTAGTATTTGCCGCTATACCTCCATTCTCATTCGATATCCGCTCTTCGTGGGTTCTTAGCTATGCCTTATTGCCACGATTCGAAGCGAGCAAAATATATTGAAAAGCCAAGTTAAGAAGCCATAAAGATCTTTCGCTCGAATTCATTTCACTTGAGACTGACATACTTTTCGCTAACCTACGTTCCGATGTCACACCTTGGGCACATGCCTGTGAGTCACGGAAAGGCAACATGGGACAACTTTAGAGAAGGCAAGATGGAGGCACCCCTTCGGCAATCACATAATTCACCGAGGTCCAGACTTGATTGTGGACAGGTTACATTGAACAAGGCGGAATGAGAACTGAGTTTCATAGCTCGATGTGTCAGGGGGATTCCCGCCGACAACTTCTTGACAGCTTGTTCGCAACCATCGTTCTTTGGGGCACACATACGTCTACCGGCGCTGTTGGGCAAAGGAGAGAAAAGCAATTCTCCTGTTCACCCACGAAGCAGAATGCGAATTCCGCTTAAATACGATCAGTTGCCAACGCATATTTCTACGTGCGAACCCTAGCTCTTTCCGCTTTGTGATGCCTTCGTTGGGCTGGCGAACATGCGGAGATGTTCCATGCCCCCATGGGGCTTATACAAAATTGAAGTTGGGGCAAAGAACGCATAACAAGAAGGCCGGGTAAGAATCATGCAGCTCTGTCATCTTGACCAAAATGCCCATGATCTCACAAAACTTAGAAAAATACCACGAAATCATGATGTTACACCATCAATCAGCACAACCATTCCAATCCCCGGCAACAGATGCACTCTCATTTTCATTGCAATGTTGTGAAGACCGCAGAAATGACAAAATGGAGGTGGGACGCGATTCCAACGAAGACACCATTTTCTCATTATCGCAATCATGCTCAGTTCCAACGCAAGATTCGAAGCCACGACTTGGATTCGATATGGGAGACCTTTCCGTGGCTACAGAACTCGTTGACTGCGAGGATTCCTTCGATTTTCCGCGCATTCAATGGGTTTTTGACAAGAAGTTGGGTGAAGGAAACGTCACAACACATTCATCACTTGCTAAACGTCGAAAATGCAGAGGATTAGTCCGATCGATGTCATCGTCTGACCTATCTGAAATGTTTGAAACACGAAGGTAACCAGCCAATACTGCTATACGAGTTGCATGACTTTATATCAAGGTGATGTCGCTCTACTGCACGAGAGCGAGTGTGTGAGGGGGAGGATGTCTGCTAGCCAGCATAAGGAATGGAGGAGCCACGAATTTGCTTGAAACGATCAATTTTCAAGGCTTCTCACCAACTCCGCTGGCCAGTGATACCCTTGGCTCCTCGTAAGATGACCATTTTTGAATCATAAATACTGTACATAAATCACGTGGGGCACCACTTTACTGTTTCCATTGTTTGTGTTCATGTTTGTGTTCATGATACCCTATGCATCGACTCTTTCTAGATGATGAGAACATCGCGATCTTTAGAGAGTTCACGTGTACTACTATATCCGTAGCAGGTATATACAAGGTAGAGTACTTCCGGTATTACCTATTACCAGGTGGATTACGCCAACCGGTACACGTACATACGCTTCTACACAGTACCAGGTACCAGGTAGGTCGTACGATTTGCGGTCGAAAATGGGTCGCATGGGATGAAAATGAAATTGCGAACTAATGAGGCTATACCAGGTACATCCGAACTTGATAAAACTGTTCAAAGAAAAGGCATATGAGTGATTTTGTTGGTTGTCAAATTGTCGACATCATCATAGCAATCCGGGATGACGGATTTCGAAAGGAACCCACATCATCGAATCCCCTATTTTTTTAGCCGTCTCCCGCACGGTGTTGACGTGTGTTCGCCCAAGGAGGACCCCTCTGGACCTTTCGAATTCTGCACCACGTGTCCCACCTTGCCCTTGATTTCATCGGAAGATACTCTTGGAGCTTGCCTTGGTGATCTGATGGGTGTGGTGCCATGCGAGGCATTCCAGGTACTTGTACAGTACCGGTACTCGACACACCTTCACCATTCAATTAGACAGCTTCCATCATGAAATACAGCCAAGACATGAATAGTTACAGTGAAGAAGTTGGAAAAGCACTAGTATTGGATCCATCAAGAGGACCTGCGTCTGCTGCACTAGAATCAGTGGGAACTCGTGAAAGAGCAAGCAGACGAAGCAAAGAGGATTGGCTTCATAGACGAAGGCCAATGATTGACTTTTCAAGTATGAAAAGGCATCACTCCCAGATTGGATCATTCGATATGAGTTCCATGGAGGAGGCATCGAAGAAAGTTGAAAGCGCCATAACTTTCCCCGTCATAGAGTGGCCAGTATGCGATGGTGATGATGACACAGACTCTGAGGATCTTCGTCCACCTCAATTGAAGCGGCCGCGTTTAGGACTTGTTCGTTCCGCTCCGTCGTTCAACCTAGTGGCACTAGGAAGTTCAGAAAGGCTTCAATCTGATGACGAACTATGCTAAAGAACCCTTCTTGATGGGCGAGCAAGGCACAGGGCGACAATGCCTACCTGCATTGGTTAGGTGATTGTAATGAAAGCAGGGACGCTTTTGACACCGAAATTAGAAATATACCGGTATTTAAATCTCATAGAAAGTTTTATTGATCACGAGATAGGATGGACGTAGAATAGTGCTGCAGTTAGGTAATTGCCAGCAGGAAACGAAACAGGTGACTGTGTGTGACAGGGTGCTGCCCCACTTACACGAAGGAGACTTATTTCGCGTCTTGCCCCCAAACTAGCTTGTTGAACCATTTGTAGAAAGAATTTTCCGCCATCTTTCTGTGTCATGGCAGCCGAGCATGTACAAGTCATGAAAAGTCCCCCATTTGCGCTAATGAGCTTGAGTGCGTCTCGATTCAGTGATTGGTACTTGCGGCTCGCCTTTTCTAATCCTGACACACTTGGAGCAAGTTTCGGAGGGTCTAGAACAACAACATCAAAATCTTCGTTGCAAGCTTTCATGTATGCTGAGATATCTGACTTTGTAAATTTGACTTTATCCTGAAGCATGTTCAAGGCCGCATTAGCAAGACAAGTTTCGATTGCTTCTTGCGATGAGTCCACGCCAACGACACTGATAGCGCCATGTTTCGCTGCATTGAGCGAGAAACCTCCGTGGTAACAACACAAGTCCAGAACTTTTTTGCCGTGGCATAGCTGGGCAAAGTTCCATCGATTTTCGCGCTGGTCACAGTACACGCTCGTTTTTTGCCCTGGTAGATGCGGGAATGTCTGAAACTTGATTCCATTTTCAATCCCAATAATCGGCTCTATGTCATGATTGGTGTCAATGCTGCTCTCCAAGTCATCATCGTCCTTGTCAGATATTTCCATGCCATCTTGACGAAGGCGCGATGGAGTTGTCTTCCAAATAAGCTCGTAACCTGGAAGGAGGTCACCAAGACACTTCAAGATGATAGGTTGGTGCACTTGACACCACGCTGCTGATGACATGATAACAGCGACTCGACTAGCAATCACGTCTACCGCCAAGCCCGACAAACTATCGCCTTCGCCATTCACAAGACGGTACGTATCCGTCGTCTCGGAGGGAAGTCCCAAGGCCTGCCTCGTTTTCAGAGCTTTCTTCAGCTGACAGGTTAACAAAGATTCCAAGAAATCCCCATCGCTACTGCTGTTGTCGGTTAGGTCTTTTAGTTTTGGATTCAACAGTGCATGTTGGAGAATCCGTATACGATACATTGATTCTGGATTGTAAACCCCCCATCCAACAAGTTGCGTGTTCTTGTTGTTGGGATCTTCACTAGCGGGCACTTCGACTTGGACTAGATCCCCTACGGAAATCTTACTCGGTACCTTATCGATGGACCCTGAAAATACCAATTGACTTCCATCGCGGAAGGACTTGGACTGTCGATTTCGTTTCAACAAGATGCGAGGCAATTCCCTGGTTGGCTTGCCTTGTTGCATAGAGTCTGTCTCCTGTATTCCACTCGGTGTCGTCGTTGCGAATCCTCTTGTCCCAACACCAACAGGAGATTTGTTCCGTGGAAAGAAATGTCGGCATGATCGATGAACGAAGGCATGTGATGGAAAGGCTGCTACCGACATGAGACCCATTACCATGATCAGTTGGTTTAATCCTCTCGGCAGGTGTGACATGTTGTCTCCAAGTCGTCCAGCTTTACTATGTTACCGTCTTGACAACTACCGATTGCATGGCAAGCCGAAACATCAACTGCATCCAATCAAAAAGGGTGGTCAGAGACAAGTAGCTTTGGGACAAATTGATGGTACGACGGACGCGCCAATCTTCGGTACCAGGCATTTATTAGTACCCATAGTAGGTACCCTGGTACCTGCACGATCACTCTCGTCACGCAAGATTTCCAAGTGACACCAGACACAAGACACAAGATACAAGTCGCGATCCATCACCACCCTTCTACAAATGAACCGGTGTGATCTGGTATCTTTCTTCGACACGCCGTGCGTACGGAAATAGATGCCTGCTCATTCTTTTCACAATTGGTTGATATTACGGAAAAGTGCAGGCACAAGAACTCTCTCTCTCTCTCACAAAAAGCGACGGAATGAACCTGTCTTATTTGTCGTTGATTTTCTTCTTCTTGTCTCCCGTCGAAGCATGGGCCTCGAATGCCCATGCCGCCGCAGGAATTGTCCTGAAAGATCATTCGGCGGCTGCCATCAACTTGTTCAATAACATGAGAACTCCAGCAGCCTTGATTGGAGGATCTTTGGTCCCTCTTGGTATTTTGAGCGCTCCCAAGGTTGAGGATGGTGACACCAAGGCAGTTGTTTTTATGAAAAATGCCAATATCATTCTGGGAGTAACGTCTCTCTTGAGTGAAATGATTGCCGTCATCTATTCGAGTATTGCCATTAATAAACTTGTGGAAGTCGAATCTCCTCTTACCAGCGGTTGCGCCGAACTGATTGCCAGCAAATACGAACTCGCCTGGGTTGGTACCAATATTCATTTTTTGCTTGGTTTGTTGGGCTTTGGCCTCATCGTTGGGTCCAAGGCCTACATTAGTATTGGGCATGATATCGGCAAAGTTACTCTTGGATGGTCCATTGCAGCCTTTCTTCAAGCATTATCGATAGTCAACCGAGGCATTGCCATGGGTCAAGGCACGACAGACGTGTCTTGGAGATTTGCAAGTAACTTTTTGACGTTGAATCTGCGTTACCTTTCTCTGATTGCCCAATCTGCCAAACACGGTATTTTTTCCGTTGGATCGATATTGGTAGCGTTGATGGCGTTCTATGAAACAATCAAGATTTTGTTACCTACCAAAAGAAAAGAAACAATTCAGAAAAAGGCCTAAATCTATGACCAATATAAATACAAATGAGCATTCTCTAGTTTGTAGTTGCCTTTGTTCTGCCCGGACTACACATTGTCATCTTGGCTAAAGCCGTCATCACCATGGTGGGTACCCGACGTGTGCATGAGAAGAATAGCCAGTACACCTGGCGATAGCTTCCGTAATGCTTTCCAGTAGTGTTCGTCGGACTGATACTTCTTGCGAGTGACCTCCCAATTGGCCAGTATGGATCGAATACACCGTGACTGCAAGGATGAAAATTTGTTGGGTTCATTCCAGAAATCCAGCTCGACCTCCCAGACCAATAATTGCAAGGCAGCTTCTGGATCGACGTGGGGCATATGCTCTTTGCTGGTCAGTTTGTAAAACATGGCACGGTCAATCTTGTCCCGATTCTGTTGGATACACAAAGCAATCAAACAACTAAAGTTCTCTGAATCGAGCTTGGTAAAACCGGCACCCAATGCCCTTTTCTGCTTGAGAACTTGCAACAGTGCCGTTGGTTCCATGGCTTCATTCTCCGTGGTCGGACTTGCTTGAGTCCGTTTTTCCAATAAGGATCCTTTGCTTCTATCTGGTTTTGACTTGTCTCGTTTCGACTTGCCCGGCCAGGAAAAGACAAGGGACGGTGTCGATGAAGCAATGGAAACTGGTACTGCAAAGTTCGGTAATGCTTCTTGTTTGGTCGTAACAAGTCGCCGATTGCTACTCGCAATGGATACCACGGGATCGGGGCGAGGAGAATGCCGCGAACTCGCCTTGTCGGAGCAAACCGCCATGACAGAAGACTCTTGACAACCTGCCACTGAACTTGTATGAGAGTGTATCCTCATTTCTTTCTGCGATTTGCTTGGAAACATGCAGCTCCGGGTA
The DNA here is from genome assembly GCA_019593585.1 of Nitzschia palea. Taxonomy (NCBI): domain Eukaryota; phylum Bacillariophyta; class Bacillariophyceae; order Bacillariales; family Bacillariaceae; genus Nitzschia; species Nitzschia palea. Next base: position 29,738 of record SWEM01000080.1, on the reverse strand, counting down.
GAATTCATCGAGGATGGTTCCAAGACACGATGGTCCTTGCCAGTAGTCGTAGTCGTGACAGCTGCATTGTGGGGACGAGTGACGAATTCTTTAGTAGTCTTTTCATAGAATGATGCAACTTTTTCTTGAAGGGGACGGGCATCAAAGTATTCCGCAATTCGATAGAGGGCACGGGCATTCTTGACACTACTCAAGAGTTCATTTTCCTCCGCTTCAGTTTTGGCATATAACAAATCCAAAAGAACTCCAAACCCTTGTGCGATCGTCTCATCTTCAATAATCAAGCGACTCTCGGCATCTCCCGTTTCTTCCAAACATTCAAACAAAATTCGTTCAAAAAGTGGTACTCGATGAGGAGCCAGTTTTTTCAAGGCATGGGTCGAAATATAGTACGTGTCCTTGACACCGTGATTGGTGAATACTTTGAATTTTTGTTGGCGTCGACAAAGGACATGAATGGTCCAATCACTGTGGGGACATTCCAAAGGATCTTGACTCCAATCACGCGTCTTGGACGAAGACGACGACGGGGATGGTGAACTTGATGAGTGACGACCATCACTAACCAATGATGGATGAGCTCTGGATGATTTGATAGCAGCACGATACTGGGTCGGTTTTGTCCTTGGCACGGGTCTCACTCGCTGCTTGTTTCTTGGAATAATGACGCTGGATGCAGTGGTAGTCGATGGTACCATTCCTTCCCACGACGATGGATTCATCATGCTGGTTGCTTTTTTCTATATCGTGAGAAATAGAAAAAGCCGAAAATGGTTGGAGACTGTTCATCGGAACTTGGTGATTCCGTTGAAAGAGGTGACTATTAAGCATGATTGGAGATGGCGATTCCCATATTCACGTTTCCATAAATATGGTTCCAACGTTCTCCGTTGATAAAATCTGGATATTCCCTATCCGTTGGAACGCCCCACGAATGTTCCGCACCTGCACGGACACTTCCCCCTCACGAACAAGAAGTGGGGGCGGTAAATGATTTTGTGGACAGATTTAAAAAGGGGTATTCTCAAGGACAAACCTTTGCGATGCCGTGAATTGGAAATACTTAGACCAACCTGGGTTCAAAAAATAAATGTGAATATTCATCCATGAAGTATTTTGTGGTATGCGAGACGTACACCGACACGAGAGAGATTTACTCATAGGGCATCCAGCAACAAAATCGTTTCGTTTTGGGCGGCAACTGGCACAATCTCACCTATTTTACCATTGACCGTAGTCACGAGACGCGTCGTTGATTGGCGCCGCGAAGTCTTGATTTTGTCCATTCCTGAATGTAAACTGTAGCACTGCAATAACCCCACGACGAATCTACCGAAATTCGGATTTTTGGCACCTTTATACACCTGGGATCAAGGAGTTAACAGTCTGACAGAGATACCTGCTGTTGCGGGTACGCAAAAGGAGAGCAGGTAAACGATTATGATCATGTTCCCTAGGCGGCGATCGGCCAAGACAAGCACCACTGAAACACGTACGACACCCAAGTCGTCGTCTCTACTGCCTGGCTTTCGTCCTTCGCAAAAGTATGTGGCCCAACGTGAGTGTGAGGAGAAGAAAGAATCAAACGATATAGAACCGATGTCACGTGTATCCCTGACAAAGAGTCCTACACAAGCGGCGTCTCCAACCGAAAAGGTGGCGTCTGAGACGGCACCGGTACCGGCACTTCCCAGTTCAAAAAATGAACGGGTTTCAATGTCTGCTCCTGTCGATCTAGACATCTCTGTGCTCAGTGGGGACTCGGGTGAGGGGCCTTCACCTGCAGAAGAAAATGTGCAGCAGTTGTTGGGCTTGGGCTTTGGTGGTTCAAACCACAATCCTACAGCGGAGGAAGAAGACCAAGCCTGTCTCCTTTTTGAAGACGAAGACGATGACCAAAGCCGGGGGCAAGCATGTGCTGCCGTCGCCATGCGTCCACCGGTCCTTCGGGTGTCATCACCTCAAGAACTTGCCTATCATGTCCCTGATGACTTAGATCATGTTTCTGTGCATCGTCCTCCTTCGGAAATCGACCTAGACTTTGATGCTGTCCCTCCCAGTCCGATGCGGGATCCCAGTGTGGCTTCTGGGCTCGCTGGAGGTGCGCCGCTCTTACCGCAGTACCCGCTGCTGGGATTTCCTTCCGAAGTCGAAGTTGATTTTAATCCAGAGTTTGGAATGAGAACCAAACTCTGTGATGCTGAGCGTTTGGTCAGAGTTATATTGGGGAATCAGGCTGCCACTGACAGCAAATTTTCTTCTTTAGAACAGGGGTCGATCTTACAAGCAATTCGGACGTTTGCGGTTATGAAACAAGAACTTATTGAATTGCGACAAAAAGCTGAACACAAGGATGGAGATCCACCTGCTATTTTGACCAATCTAACGTCACCTGGCACCACGAACCATACAAGTTCGTTCTCGACACCTGCCACCTGCTCCCCGCAGTCACCAGAATCACTTGAAGACGACGAGTCTTTCATTCGACATCGCCAAGCTTTGCGCACGACAAGGAACGCCCTTGTTACTGCTGCCAAGAAATGTCGTTCTCTTGAGGAACAACTCAAACAAGCCAACGAAACCATTGATCGACTTCAACTCGAACAACCTCCCAACACTTTCGTTCTATCGTTAGAGCAGAGCCTTCATTCCACAACGTCCAATTCCACCAAGTCATCCGCAGAATTAGAGGAGGTACTTGCGAAACTTCACAACGTCCCTGCTGCGTCCGTCTCCCGTGAAGATCGGGAAAGGATTCGCAAATACGTTCTCGAAATGTTGGAATCCACCAAGTGCGCAAGCCACGAAGCAGCGTTGCAACAGAGTCAGCAACGAGAAGCAGTTGCACGTCGACAATTGCAAGCCGCAGAGCAAAGGATCCAATCCTTGGAATCACAACTTCAAAGATTTCAAGGCAATAATGAGATTCCTGACCCGCTTGATGAAGCCAACCGGCAATTGCAAATGAAGGACGAACGTATTGCCCAATTAGAAGCCTCGCAAGCACGTCTTCAGTCTCTGGTACAAATGGCTGTGGCCCGAAGTCAACCATTGCAAGAGAGAAATCACTCGGAACGATTCCGGAAATTGGAAGCTGAGTATCAAACTCTAGCAGAGAGTGTTCATTTTCTTGAGGGCCAAGCAGTTTCATTGTAAATTGGACTCTTTTCATATAGAATGCATAACTCGACGAATAGAACCAAAACTTGTACTAGTACTATTTATTACAGAAAAAAGTGTTGCTATTTTCCATGTCGATTTTCCCGTTCGAAAGGCTAGAGATTAAAATCGTGTACTACCGGAAGTAACTGGTACTTGTTCCGGTGCAAAAGGGAGCTGGCCGCGCTGTACTCCAAAGTACTACCAGTAGAGAAAAAACCCGGGGATTACCAGGTACGGTATTGCCCTTTCATCAACATAGCAAGGTAAGACCAATCACAATACATTGCATTGCCTTTTCTTTCTTTCTATGGGAAGCATCCCATCCGTTCACTATCGGGTCATTTGTTATTGTTCTAATTTCCATCTCTTGACCCAGAGAGACTCATCACTGACAACAACAAGAGAACGCAACAAACTACTACGTTGCGGATATGTCGACTGACTGTGAACAGTCATCAGGATCGCCAAGGCAGACTTGTGCGATATCGACTACAAGTATTCTGAATAATCCAACGGAATCATCCGAGGCTGAAGAGGAAACCAATTTTTCACGAGGTTCCTGGATGGACAGTTTTGAGAAATTAAAGAATTCCGCAAGGTACGAAAAATACAAGAACAATCGTTGGTGACCTCTCTAGCATTTGGGATTGCACACACTAAGATTTCTCCTTCTTTTCTGAAATCGTTGACTCGTGGTTCTCTTGTTCATCGACGATATATTGAATCTTTGTATGTATATGGGTGTTTATATATTCCTTTTTTAGAAGAATCATCACTGTAATGTGACCAAGCAAGAGGATCACAAACTCTGGCGATGGGTGACTCGCCAAAGAGGAGAGCGAAGTCACTGCTTGACGGCACAACGACGTGAGCTTCTGGACAGTATTGGCTTTGAATGGAGTATCGCAAGAGACACAAACAGTGAGGTGAATTGGGAGATGAATTTCGTCAAACTCGAACGATTTTTGAAACAGGGAAATCCATGTTCCCTTACCAAAATTCAAGAATACGATAAAACCGTTGGCATATGGGCTGCCAATCAACGTAAACGTAATCAAAAGAAAATGCTACGACCAGATCGATTGCAGAGATTAAAGGCTATTGGTTTTGATTTCGGAGAGGCTCGCAAGTCTAGACCGCAGACTCTGAGTCATGCCCAACAGGATCGATGGGAACAAATGTTTCAACGACTTTTAGAGTTCAAGGAAGGACATGGTCACGTGGTAGTACCTTATGGATACAAAAAAGACCATACTCTTGCCTTATGGGTATCGACCCAGCGCCGAGAATACAATAAAAAGTCTTGGTACGGGGAGGAAAGACGTATGAGAGAAGATCGGAGGGACCGTCTTACCGCCATAGGATTCGTCTGGGACAATCTCCCAAAGAAGAAAGAAACTATCGGGTTGGATGTCATGGCTGGTGAATCCAAGAAGAAAACGAAAAGAAAAACTGCTAGCAAGACAGCAACGATATCTGTACCCGAGCAATCATCGGAAAATCTCTCGTTGCACTCTGAAGATGAATCCAAGGTATATCTCTGGGAAGTGTGATTATGTTTATGGGCGAGCCCGAAGAAATTATTCGACACGGGAGCTAGTCATCGTGGTCTTTCTTAACAGTCAAGATAGTTTCATGATATCACCTCCCAGTCACATGTGCGGTAGACTGTTGATAATTGATAATCTACACCAGGTACATTTTGACTAAGTAGACTGCTCACGCAGTCAAATAGTAAAGGGTATGCATTGGATAGCGACTACCGATAGAAGTGGCGGGAAGTTGTTGATACGACTGACCGACAAAACCTTTCTTGGGAACCTTCTCGTGTCGGTGAATGAAAAAATGTCGACTTGTGTCGTCACCTACCATTTTTTGCAAGACTCTCTTGGATGGAATCCAATGGCTGTATATAAAATGATAAATTCTTTTGGCATATCTTGCTCGAATATTTAAGTGGGACCATGTAAGTATTATGTCGGTTGACACAAAAAGACCATCTCGCGACACCAACAAAATCCGAAATTTCGTAGCTTGCTTTGATTGCCACCGACAAAATACAAGATCACTTTCGTGCACAGTTTTAGTGAAATTCCGTCATCCACCATGGCTGAGCCTTCCCAATACAGTGAAGGGGATGACTCCTCTACAGAAGCAACCCCTCCTCCGCCGCCGCCGCCTACTGATGAACCTGATGAAGAAGATCGGGAAGAAGAAAGATACCAAGAACAGTTGAAGGTTTTCAAGGAAATGGCCGAATTCAGCGCTGCCAAAGACGAAGTCAATGAGACTATGGATGATGATGGAAGTGTCGAAGTCCCTCCACCGGACAACTATGAGAAAATGGGAGAACCCGTTGATAAAGGGGCAACTTCCAACTATGGTATGGTTGCTGGGTGCATCCTTCTCATTCTTGCAATTATTCTAGGTGTTGGCTTTGGCACTGGAGCCTTCACTGGCAACGGAAGCACCAATCCTTCGTCCACCTCCACTACGTCTCCCGGAGAAAATGGTGCTACACCAACTCCTGACGCTCGTGGAGAACGCATCCGCACCTACCTTGAATCCCAATCCGTCAATGGTGATGCCACATTCTCGAATCCTACCTCCCCTGAAGCCCAAGCCTTGCAATGGCTTCAAGATGAAGATCCTCTCGAGCTTGATCCTTTGGATTTCGAAAATAATTACAGACTTGATCAACGATATGCTCTCTTGACACTCTGGTTCAATTCTCAGAGCAATTGGTTCAACCAGACCAACTGGTTGTCAGAAGACGAGTGCACCTGGCTTGGTGTAACATGCGGCGAGCCAAGTGCTGGGACTCGAAGACTACGAAACCTTCAAGATAACTCAACTGTCGTGACACGGCTAGAAATGGAAGGGAACAACTTGCAGGGAAGCATCCCTGTTGATCTCTCCTTGTTGTCGAACCTGGAGATTCTCAATTTGGGCAGTAACGCCATTGGCGGACCGATTCCCAGCACTCTCACCAATTTATCCGGGTTGACTACACTGGTTCTGTATGACAACGCTCTGACAGGTGATTTGTCGAGCATTGACCTTACTCAACTTGCTGCGTTGCAAATCTTGGATGTTTCTTCGAACGGTCTTAAAGGTTCGATCCCTGATTCGATTTGGTCCATGCCTTCCCTAATCGTTTTGGTATTGGACAACAATGGCTTTTCTGGTCAGCTTTCCACCTCAATCGCCAATCTTCAATCATTGCGTAAGTGACACTTTTGATTTTTTTCGTTCCCAATCTTTTGAATCGAAAAGATTAATAATTTCCTTTTGTTTGTTTCATGAAATCAGAACGCTTAACCGTTTCCAACAACACGTTGGATGGAACCATCCCCACGGAGATTGGTGCATTACCAAGTATCCGAGTGGTGTGGTTGAATGACAATGCCTTTTCTGGATCCATTCCTGCTTCTATCTTTAATGCAGCAACGCTGACTGGATTCGACGCTAGTTCCAATCAACTGAACGGAACCATCCCAACCGAAGTTGGTCAACTGTCGTCGCTTTCGACGTTCATGGTCGGACAGAATCAGTTGAATGGTCCGATCCCCTCTGAACTTGCGGCCTTGTCGCGATTGACTGCACTAGCTCTCGACGGAAATGGCTTCACTGGTGTAATCCCCGATTTGTCAGCAGCTGCATTAATGTCCGTTCTTCGTATCGAAGGACGAGGTATCATGACAAATCAATCCTTCCCCGCCTTTGTGACGAATATGGGAAGTTTGACCGAACTACAATTGAGCAGCTGTGCACTCACTGGCCCAATCCCGTCGGAACTTGGACAGCTCGTGGGTTTGACTTCACTGCTCCTCCAAGGTAACTTTTTGACTGGCCAAATTCCGACAACCCTTGCACAGATTCAGGGACTAAAGCAACTGAGCTTCTACAGTAATAATTTGAATGGCAGCATTCCCGGCGAACTAACATTTTTGCAAGAGTTGGAGTCGCTGCGGTTGGGAAATAACAATTTCACGTCTTCCCTTCCTTCGACCATTGGTGGAATGGCAAGCCTGATTGTGTTGGCAGTCCAGGGCAACTCACTAACGGGACAACTTCCCTTTTCGATTCTAGCATTGGGGGCCTTGCAATATCTTGATTTGGGTAGTAACCTATTCTCGGGAACAATTGTGGATGGTATCGGTGCCTTGTCCACATTGAGTAAGTCGAGGACGGCATTGTATATGGTGCAAAGAGAATACAAATTATTAATTGTCGAAATTTCTCATCATTTTCTTCGTTTGCTTCCTTTTTTTTGTTTCACTTTTTGTATGAAAATTGGATAGGAGAACTCACCTTGGAACGCAACAATTTTGAGGGTGAGTTTCCGACGTCCATTTTCAATTTGCCCAATTTGCAAGTATTGAATTTGGCTCGCAATCAATTAAAGGGAAATTTGACCGAAGAACTTTCTTCCATGGTGAATTTGAAAATCATGGATGTGTCGAACAACTTTTTCGGTGGAAGCATTCCCGAGAGTATTGGTGAAATGACCAACTTGGTCGAACTTCGTTTGAACACCAATGCGGTACCGAATGGTCCATCCTTTTTTGGATTTAGTGGTTCCATCCCCACCTCGATTGGATTATTGGACAATTTGGTGCGTTTGGATGTCTTTGAAAATTTGCTGACGGGCGTATTGCCCACGGAATTGGGATATTTGGACAAGTTGGAGATTTTAGATGTCGCCTTGAATACCAATTTGACTGGTTCCATTCCGAGTGAGTTTGAAAGTCTCGCTGGTTTGAAAGAGTTGTATATTGGCGGGACAGACATTGCTGGTACCGTTCCTAGTGGACTTTGCCAAATGCAAGTATATCTTGAGATTAGTTGTGGGAACGGGGCTCCTGCTGTGACCTGCAACTGCTGCACATGTGGTACGAATGTCTAAAGTAGGCGAGTGATGAGTATAGTACATCACATCATGCATAGAAGTAAAAATTTACATATAACGATTGAATATGAATGGCTCAAGGAACGGTGCATATTCCATTGCTAAAGTAGGCGAGTGATGAGTAAAGTCTATCAAATCATGTATCACATATAACGATTGAATATGAATGGCTCAAGGAACGGTACATATGTAGACGAGTGATGAGTAAAGCCCATCACACCATGCATAAAAACTAAAAACAATTTATATGGAGGGCTCAAAGAACGGTGTATATTCCATTGCTATATTGGATCTTATTGAAATCATAGAATGTCCTTGGGTGGTGAGCCATTAATCTAATCAACCTTAACAGCCGAGTAAATGGTGCGAGTAAACCAAAAGCTGGAAAGGAAACCAATGGCTCCGCAGAAAAGACCAAAGCACATGGAAATCATACTCATGTAAGTCAAATAGACCACAACCGGCAAGGCACCGACAAGGTCCAATCGACTTGACAAGAACCAAAGGCTGTAGGCAAACAAATACAATCCAGCTGTGGCACAGTTCCAGAAAGACTTCCACCACCAGCGGTGATCCTCAGCACACAACTGCAAGTAGCACAAGACAATACTGACTTGCGCACATGTGGCGGCCAAAATACCCATAACAGCGAGCAAGAATCCCATAACATAATAGATTTGGTGCAACCACAGAGCGGACATGATGAAAGCCAATTCGATACAAACGGATCCAAAAGGAAGGATACCTCCCATGAGCATTGTCAACAACGGATTCATGTGCCAGGGATTCTCTGGGATGATGCGAGCAATCTGGTTGGTCTTGGTGGGTACTTCGATAACAGGAGCCTTCAATCCCAAAAAGGCCCCGACAAAGACAAGTGGAGCGGAGACACATACCCACAACAAAAAGAGAACGAAAATGGTGAGAAAGCTCACCGCCGTGGCAGCTCCTGCGATGCTTAGGAAAACGTTGAGACAGCTAAACATGAGAACAAATACACCTGGCAAAGCCGTGGCGGTCAAGAAAGAATTCATTTTCCAGTTCTTGGCTTCTGAGAACTTGTAAATGCGTGCCGATACGTATCCGGCAACAGAGCCGCACAAGACGTAAAGCAAGATAAGCGACGTGAGGATTTGTCCCTTCTTCATCGAGTTGGTAACCTTGAAAATAGACAACAAGAGCGCAAAGACAAAAGAGCAGCCAATTTGCGCTCCAGTTCCCACAAGAACAGAGAGAAGCATGGGAGAGAACGATGGTGGGCGAAAGATATCGCCATGGACGAGCTTCCATCCAGTTTCCTCTTGTGCTTCCTCAATGGTCTGTAGTTCGTTGTATCCAGCAATGTCCTTTCTGAGTGTTCGAATCATGATGGTGGCAATAGCACCGGTCATGAAAAGAACAATCATGAGCGAGTTGACAATGGAGTAGTAGTGAATGTCATCGTCCGGGGCTCCAACCAGGTATACATCCCAGCGGTCAGTCCATTCCAACTCACTCCTAACCCACCGGACATCATAACTGTATGTGATCTCCACAGATGATGACTGCTCAAATCCCAACATGAGGTATTTCCCGGGATCGTTCTCCACATTGAAGCCTTGGCAACTCGCAAGATTGAGCGAGTTGACAGGTCCACTTGGGGAATCGTGGGTAATACTGACTGGGTGGACATCAAAGCCAGTGATGCGAATACCGTCAAACTGATCACGATCTTCATGGTAAGTGATGGTGAACTTGAGGTGGTTATAGACGTAGACGTCGCTTCTGTCATTTTTGGTGCGAGTTTGTCCCGAAACACCCGGGAGCTTGAACCCTACGGGATAACCACGGACGGCATAGTTATGCTCCTTGCTGCGCATGAGTACAGGAAGACTATCGAGTGTAAGTTGGACACGGTACTGACGCTCAATCAGTTTTCGCATCCAACGCAACTCCTTGGCATCCAACTTGACAGTGCAAAGCGTGATACACGGCTTGTCTTGCTTGACAAACAAATCATATGGAGCAGGTTGCAAGTCGTGTCCTTGCAGACGAGACCCAAGGTTTCTTCTCTCACGTCTCTGCTTTCTTGAAGGGGATTCTAGGGGCTTTGGGCAGCCTGGCAAGTCGTAATACTCAAAGGGTACTTGAGTCTTCTTTGACTCGACTAAATCGGCGTAGACCCAAACTTGCTCCATGTCATTGTACTCCTCCGGAGACACTCCAGGGAACAACACTGCCGCCAAATTCGACTCCTTCTTTCGGATGAATCCCCGGCGCTTCTTGTTGCGCAAGCGATAGTTCCGCAACCTGGCCGCTTCTGGTGTGTTGGACACTTCGTCCACGCCCTTCCTGCGCAAATCCTTGTACGTGGCAAGTTCCGCACGAGCGATTTCCTTCTTCTCACGAATGTTCAATCGCTTATGGTCTTCCAACTTTTTCAACGTCTTTTGTTGGATCTGTCCCGCTGTCACTAGAGCTTCACGAGGCGGAGGTCTCGGCATTTGTCTCGCTGGGAGCTTTTGCTTGCGACGGTCCGAGGACGCGCCGCTGGCTCCTACGATGAAAACGAATGCAAGCAGTCGCCGCATACCAAACATGTTCTTCTTTTGTTGTTCCAACAAACTAATACCTATACTATTCACTGCCAGGAAATCAATAGCAACACCAATGTCAAAACTGAAAAGGGTGCACGCTATTGTTCACGTTCCCGTCAATCTGTTTCGGGTTGCTGTTGGGAACAATGCCGCGGTACTGCGTACCCGTAGTCACTGATGTACCGGTACTTCTCGCTACGATTGTGGCGAATGCTGGGGGTTTTATCACGCGCAGAGTGACCTAAAAAAATATACCTCGTAAATGATACACAGGTAGGTTACCACGTGATGATGGTTTTATATCTAACGGTTGGATCATCCACTGCAGTCATTTTTTTACGTAAAATTTAAGGCTCGAAGTGGTATATGATACGAGGGTGAATCATGGATAGATCACGAGTTCGAAATGGACAGTACCGGTACATGGTACCCGGTACGGCACGTTCTAGGCACGCCTGTCCGCAGTGCGATCCGAGTCAATCCATCCATCCGATTCGATGCGATGGCGCTCCCTCTCGCCCTATCTATTCTACCAAAACAAGAAGTATAGCTCAACTCATTTTCTTCAAATGGCAAATCCAATAATATACACCTTTACTGCATGTGAAATCCTTCATACTAGCGTCCTGTTTGACATGACTGTAAGTACAAGGTCATCGTTGTCGTCGTTCTTTCACGTACCAATATTGCTTGATGGCCGTGACTTGTCCAAAGTCAACTTCCACTCAAAAACAACAATACTACTAACGTACTAAGTATACAGGATGAAAATGGTTTTGGTTTTTCCCACAACCCATTGCGTGGCATGAAAAGAAAACTCTTTGTATTAAACAAGGTATTTGGACACTATGGGTACAACCATGTCATTCTCACTCATGGAAAACCCCCAATGTTTCGCCACTATCATCATCAACAACTCCAAAATTGTTGATGGAAAAAGTGATCTGTCGCCACACACGAGGATACAGAGACCATCCTCCCCCATGAATGGCAACGATACTTGTATTCAGCCTACGGTACCAATCTAATAATGTTCCAATTATGCAGTTTGTCGAGACATAATCTTACACTAACATACATTTATAACAGCTTTTTCTTGCGAAAGTAGCGCTTCAAATAGGTGACTTGTAGATAGGTAACCACAATGAGGACCGACACGGAAATATACGAAAAGTATCGAACGCGGGCATTGATACTATCCGCTGTTTGTCGCATCCGACGTTCTCGTCCTTCCATGTACCGCATCTCATTGAGGACGCTATTGGCAGAATCAATACTTTCGGATAGTTGCTCCGCCAAGGGTGTCAAGTGCGAACTTTCAAAGACGGGGGCATTTTCATCGTCCGAATAGACTACACCAGGATCATTCATTAGTACGGATTCGACAATCATTTGAATAGGTGAATCGTCGTTGGTATTTTCAAAGCAGAGTTCAAATCCCTCCAAGGGATTTTCCTTGCCCACATCGGCTGGTGTTCGAATGGCCTTGCGGATATGATTGACAACGACCGGAGTAAACCAAAAGCTATCCAAGGACCGACTGGCCGTCGATGTTGGATTGGATACGCTGATTTTGCATCCCGTTTTGCGCTCGCCTTCGTTGTGATCATTGATGAATTTGTTCATTAGTTGAGTAATCCGTTCGGGTGCATCGTTTTGAAACTTTTGAGGAAGGGCCGATCGGACTCGAAACTTTTGCATTTCCGCCATTTGATAGACAAAGTGTTCTTCCAATTCTCGTTGTTCTTTGACCCAATCTGCGTTTTGTTGCTCGTCTTCGGCGGCCAATCCCGGGAGTGCCACAATGGCCACGTGGGCATCATCTCCCTGGGGGATGGTCAATCGCAAACACTGGAGATAGAGAAAAAGCACCATCAAGTTAGAAAGCAAACACGAATCAGATTCATCCCTGTAGTGACTACAAGTATCATACATACTCTTTCCGACTCCTCAGGAATCTCCAAAATCATGGGGTACGCATTGGCTACCATGCTTCCACCGCCCAAAAGTGCGGCGGCAGACCCAACTACCAACGTCACAAGAGTTCTCATTGTCCCCCCGAATCCTTCAACACTTTGATTGACTGTGAAGTAATTCTATCTTGTGTAATTGACTTTGAGACTTTACTGTTCAACAAATGTCTGTGCAATTGGTGTGCCTGGTACATGTACTGTACTAACTAGTACCAAGTTTGCTAACATCATTCCTCGTCGCATCCAGCGTAAGCGATCGATTTAGTCCAACAAGCGTTATAACTGTAAAATCATCGAACGTTAGTATCATACCAGGTACAAACCAGGTACCTGGTACGCTACCACGTGCCTCTGCAAATATCAAGTACCGTACCTGGTACCGGTACCAGGTAACTAGTGAACCTGAGGAAATGGTACAACTAGTAGTAGTTTTTGTACTCCCGTATAGCGGATCAGCAAACACAGGACAGAACTACATTTGTTGTGAATCACAAAACTAATGTTAGCATTTCTGTTGAGTCAGAGTATTCGTCCACGAAATCTACTTTGCAATCACCCCCAAAAGAGGGCACCGTTATTAGTTATATACGTTGTTCAATCTGGATTTTTGATTTCCTTGTGGTCACAACGCACAGTATCAACCTTAACATGATGCTCTCATCAAATCTTGGACATCTGATCGAATGCAACATAGTGGAAAAGTGAATGATTCATGCTATAATCCAGAGAAATTTGCATAGGTTGAAGAGTACCAGGTACAGCCTCAAGGATGCCATGTTGCGAGTTCTTTTTGATTTAATCCTTTATTCCGTCTATTGCCCTAGCGATTACTGCAAGCTCTTCCTCTGACATGGCTTCAGGAGGAGGAGGAGGGGTTGAGGGTGTGGTCTTCCGAACCGACGGAGCTTTGCCATCTCTCGCTTCCAATAGCGCTTTTCGACTTAGCTGTCGTTTACCGGCATCATTGATTCCCAAGTACACAACTTCCAGTTCTTCCACGTTCATGCTCTTCATGAACCCTTCACAATTCCGCACGCGTTCCCTAGCTAGCTCCGACACATGACATAGACCTTCTAATCCTGGAGTTGACCCATCTTCGGCCCCTGGCATGAATTCCACGAAAACGCCAAAGGGATGGATGCCTGTAATCTTTCCTTTGTAAATCTCACCCTCCACTGGATCTGGACCAGTGTACTCTGGACGATCTTCCTTTTTCCCATTACCGCGGCCTTTGGGGCCACCACCGATTAATAGCTTTACAAATTCTTCAACCTCCGCAAGCTTATCTGCCTCAAAGGACGATATTTGGACATTACCATCATCATCAATGTTCATGTTTTCAAGTTTGAAATCCTCGATGATGGCTCGAATTTGCTTTCCACCAGGTCCAATAACCTTTCCAATGGAATCGGGTGGAATTGTGAATGTGGTGAGTTTGGGAACAGTCGGAGGCAACTCGTTGCGAGGACCCGAAAGCACCTTGTCCATGGCATCCAAAATGTGCAATCGTCCCTTTCGTGCTTGTTCCAGCGCTTTCTCCATTGTTTCAAGTGACAATCCTTCGCACTTGATATCTAATTGAAAGGTTGTAATTCCCGTTCGATCTCCCGCAACCTTGAAGTCCATGGTTCCCAATGCATCTTCTGTTCCCAAAATATCCGACAAGATAATGGCATTGTCATCCGAGACACTTCCTTGATCACCCAAAAGCATACCCATCGCAATACCAGCAACTGGATTCTTAATGGGAACGCCAGCATCCATCAATGCAAGACAGCCACCGCATACACTAGCCATAGAAGAAGAACCATGTGATTCTGTCACCAAGGACTCGACACGAATAGTGTAGGGGAATTGCTCTTCGGATGGTAGGCATGGAATCAGTGCACTGCCACAGAAAAATAAAAATAAGATTAGTGTTGGCCAGATGCGAAAAAAAACAAGAGCATCCGTGAACTCACCGCTCGGCCAAATTACCATGTCCAACTTCCCGCCGACCCGGGGTTCCGACACGTCCCGTTTCTCCCACACAACTTGGTGGGAAGGAGTATTGCAAGTAGAAGCGCTTTTCTTCGGTTCCATCAATCTTGTCAATCTTTTGTCTCATTCCCGAGTCACCCAGAGTAGCGGTAGCAACAACTTGTGTTTCACCACGGGTAAAGATAGCCGATCCATGGGTGCGGGGTAAAAAGCCTGCTTCCATGTCCAAATGTCGGATTTCCTCCAATCCACGTCCATCACATCGCTTTCCAGTGGCCTTGGCCCGAACAAACATGCGACGGCACAGCAGATCCTTGACTGCATTCGATACATCATTGCTCGTGTAATCCACGTCGTCACCATCCTGTTCTTTGAGCGTTTCCTTGAGTTCCTTCTTGAGTGCCTTTATGATCGGTCCCTGTGTCGTCTTGGTTCCTCCACCTTCATACATTTTATCGATCTTTTCGGTCATGAGTGCATCAATACGTTCTTGCAATCCAGGTGGTGGCAAGACGAGTGTGTCCATTTTTTTCTGAACATTCATCTTTTGACCAAGTTCCTCGACGGCCTCACAAATTACCTTGATTGCCTCGTGTCCAAAGTTGACTGCTCGAACCATGGTGGCTTCTGGTAAAAAGTCAGCTGCACCTTCAATCATTAACACAGCATCTTTAGTTCCAGCAACGACAAGTTGAAGCGTCGAATTCTTCATTTCTGCATGAGTCGGGTTGAGGAGTAGTTTGTCATTTTCCGAATCATATCCCACCATGGCCGCCGCCACGGCCTTGTTCAAGGGAACATCACTAATGTACAAGGCAGCCGCCGATGCAGTAATGGCCAAGGGATCACAGGATCGAATACCATCATAACTTAATACCCAGGACAAGAGTTGTGTATCGTGACGCCATCCATCGGCAATGAGTGGACGGATCGGTCGATCAATTAAACGACAGGTCAATACTTCATGTTCGGCGGGACGTCCATCCCGTTTGTTATATCCACCCGAAGTCATTCCGACCGCACTGAATCGTTCTTGATGTTCGACACTGAGGGGTAAAAAGTCCAATCCCTCGCGAGGATCTTCTTCTCGTGCCGCTGTAGCATACAACACGGTGTCGCCTCGGGTCAAGGTAATTGCCCCCGCCGCTTGTCGACCAATCTTGCCCGTTTGCAAGACGATGGGTTGTGGCTCTAAATGATCCCCGGGCAATGTATGAATCGTTAGAGTATGGACAGGGCTTCCACCTGGTCCAGAATTCTCCACAGTGACCTCGTAGGATGATGATGATGCTTGCAAAACGTGGTGTATGCTTGCCTCCTTGGTCGATTGTACATTTTTGTTGGTTGTCCAGGGCCGATGCGAGGGAACAAACGCATGACAGAAAGGGGCCCCTGTGATGTATAGAAGGCCATAGGACACGAGAAGTTTCATGGTAGATAATATGAAAAGTTACGCGGTGGTGACAATGTCAAAGTTGTTAACTGAATATTCGACAGGAATGATGACGAAACAATGAACTGTAAGTAGGTTCCTGTTGTGCTATCAATGTGAGGAGTATCCAGTGGCGTAGTGATGCCAACCTATGACCTGCGATTGCGATTTGATCTGGTCAATCAATGCCGGAAGCCGCCGATGACAGGGTTGGTTGTTTCTGACTACTTTGGCAGAGCGACACCAGGAGGTCAAAGAAAAGGATACCGGATACCAGATGCCGACACATGCCAAACGTTACAGTTACTTCCACTCATCCAGATGATGATTTGCGATTTGGCGTAGAATTGTGACGCAGCGTGCGTACTTCGATGACTCACTTGACCTTGGGTCTCCGTTCTATGGATGTCGAACGCGTGACTGGAAAAATCGATTCCCGATTCGACTACCGCTACCAATTCGAGAGGATTCCTCCGACCGTTTCTGGATCAAGGGAAACTCACAGTCAATCAACACAAGTCATAATGTTGAAGGTGCTCATAAGAACCAGGCCATGATTGCAATTGCCGCAAAGGAATTACCTTCCCTGTTAAAAGCTTTATAGTTGAGATTGCCATGTCTGTGATTCTAGCCACTGCCGGCTACGACCACAAGATTCGGTTCTGGGAGGCCCCCTCGGGAGTCTGTTCTCGCATTCTAAAGTATCCAGACAGTCAAGTGAATAAATTGGAAATTACTCCCGACAAGCAATTCCTTGCGGCTGCTGGTAATCCTCACATTCGTCTATATGAGATTGCCAATGCAGAACATCAGTCCCCGGTATTGACATTGGAGGGTCATACCTCCAGTGTCACCTCGTTTGGATTTCAACGCGATGGACGATATCTTTACAGTGGATCCGAAGATGGAACGATTAAATTATGGGACTTGAGAAATCCTACCTATTCACGGAGCTTTGATGCCAAAGCACCCGTTCGGTCAGTGGCACTGCGAGTCGATCGAGATGAAATCATATCAGGGGATGCCAATGGGCAAGTTAAAGTATGGGATTTAAGCGGATCGGGTAATCACAATGGGAGCAACTCCGTCAGTAGCTCGTCATCACGTCACAATGCCAAAAGTCAAGGTTTGTTGTACCAAATGCAACCGGGAGATGGACAAACAGGAGGATGTTTAATGCAGACTGCCATTCAAGCGGTTGATATTACCGAAGACGCTCGGACTATGGTTGCGGTTAGTAATCATGGAACTGTCTATGTGTGGAATCCTGCCAATACCAATTACGAAGGTGCTCCACTTACCAAATTTCGAGCACACCCCAAGGCAGGGTCCTTTTGTTTGCACGCCGTACTAGCGCCCGATGGTCGACACTTGTGTACCACCGGCTCGGATGGGACGGCAAAACTTTGGGATACCACCACCTGGGAATTGGCACAAAATCTCCATGATCATACCAAATGGGTATGGGATGCCGCATTTTGTGCCGATTCGAGTTATCTAGTGACTGCCTCTAGTGACACCACGGCTCGATTATGGAATTTACGAACCGGTGAAACGGTTCGACAGTATCATGGCCACCAAAGTGCGGTTACTTGCGTAGCCCTGAATGATAGTAGTATCTAGTAAATCAAAGTCAAGCAAGTGGGTTGTTTTTACTTGTACGACGAGTTCATGAATTGCAACAACTTTTTGCGGGCCTCTTCTTGAGCAAGATCTTCTTGAGTTTTCTCTACATGAAGTTTGAGTTTCTTGCCAGTTATGACACTTCGTCGTCCACCAGCAGGGTCCTCATCATCATTATCACCGCCGCTACTGTCATGATGTTTCTTTTTTCGTTTCTTTTTCTTTTTATCGTTCTTTTTTCGTCGTCGACGATGATGTCTTTCATCTTCAGAGGATGATACACTACTGCTATCGTCTCGTCGATGTCGTTTGTTGCTCTTCTTATCATCTCGCCCCCGTTGTTTCTTTTTGTCACGCTTTCGTTTTCTTCGATCCAAGCTGGTGGTTGTACTGCTGCTACTACTATTGCCATCACTGCTGCTACTGCTACTAGTAGAGGCATCGTCAGACGCGGAATGATTTCCATCGTCGTCATTGGTCGACGAGGACTTGGAATGTTTTCGACTCTTGGATCGTTTCCTACGTTTACGTCGACGTCGACTGTCCTCCCTGTCCCGATCTTTCTGACTAGATTCGTTGCGACTACGTTTTTTCTCTAACTCGTTGTCATCGCTTTTTGCCGTAGTTGCAGTGGCTATCATTTCATCCATCGTGTTCGGTTGATTTAATAGAGAAAATGTTGGGAGCAACAAACCTTTGGTACTGCTGCGAGTGTCATCGATTCCGCGCGTTCGGACAGACGTCGAAACTACCCAGTGGATAAAGGAATAGTAATAAACAAATACAAACCAGTTTCAATGCGAGTATGTAAATTTGATTGGAAAACCTTACAGTTAGTGAATCTTGGGACATGGCTTGCCCTTCATCACATCGTTTACAGTCTATTGCTCTGCCTTTTTCACTAGCATGTCTAACACTATCCATCTGTCCATATCTGAAATTCCTTCCCCATCAAACGTAGCAAGCCATGCCTCGCTTTAGCATGAAAACGTAAAGTTGCCGTCAGAAAATTTATAAAGGCACATTTCCATTCTCCTCGAACATCTGCGTGCACCTCATCATGCTAAACGAACCTTTATCCATCCTCGGTAGCATGCTCTAGCAGAATGGATATCCTAAACCTCAAACATGGAAGTCACAACTTTGGCCTTTTTCCTTCTGGATTCAGCATCACTCGTATCCATATCTGAGCTATCAGAAGGCGAAATTTCTGGTGTTAACCCAAGAAAGGACGCGATCAATGATTGATTTTGTTTCTTTGTTTTGGTTCGAAAGCCATGGCTCACTGAGCAAATAGCAGGACGATTATCGGTGAGGACAATGGATTGTGGCAACAGAGCTCTTCTTGTGGAAGCGCTGTGTACGGCTCACGTTACACACCTTTTTCACGAGCAACATCATCATGGACAAGAACCCAAAATCTTCCATCATCAGATTTCTTCAAGAATCTACCCCCAGATGACTTAATCTCCTGAAGGATCACATTGGTTAGCTCAGTCTTCTGGAGCTTGCCAGACGATTGGTATTCTTCCTTTCTTTGCTGGATTATTGCAGCCAATTTTTTGTTTCCAGAAAATTCCTGGTAAGGACGTCCTCTTCCCAACAGAACATCATTCTCTAGAGGATACCTGATGTGGATATCGTCCATTCCTTCCATGAGCTGTTGATGTCTCTCTCGCTCCAAGAGAATCTCCGCCTCATTATCAGCGTGAAATGCGTCCACCAAGGGGGTACCATCAATAATATTGACAGGTAATACTTCCTTGGGAATTCCAAAGGTCATCAGAGAGTACAGACATTCTACGTACGATCCTGAAATTCGGGGGGTATTGGGTGAGTAGAGTAAACATGCGACTTTCAAGCGAGTGCCATGTACGTACCAAAATGTGCTCGGAATCGCACGCGCCATGCCATTCCAATCAACATTTGGCTCATAGACATTGCAGGGATTGCCATGACATCGTTGTAACAATAATGATATGCCATGACTTTGTAGGGGAGAGCGCCAGGTAGGAAAATCGCCTTTCGTTTCAATTCCGCATCTTTGGGATTAAACAATTTCGCATCCACACAATATCGAACCATTACCAGACCTGATCTCTGGGCATCCACATCATGGGCAAGACTCCTCATAACGAGATACCATCCAGCACGAATCTTCCAGTCAAGAAATTCCATCAGTTGTATCACACAATCACGTCACCCAATTGTTCCATGTTCGTACCTGATGTATAGGGTCTTTGTAGTTTACGATGCCTTCTGCGGAATAAAATATTAGTCTTCCAGCGCGGTCGCGTCGTTCCTTGACAATCTGGGCCCGACCGGTGAGCAAAGTTTCCTTGTCATCATCATCCAAGTCGTCATAGAGAATTGGTCGCCCTATCCTCTCCTCACCAAACAGTTCAAGCTTATGATGAAAATGCCGTACCACGCGACGAGCAGCAAGTTTTACATTGTAATCTTCCGCCCGTAGAAACATGGCCAAAAATTCGGGATCACTCACATATTCAGGGGATAAGAACAAGGCCTTGTCGAATGCCGAACGTTCCCGTATGCGTTTCACCTCTTGCAGTAGCTGTTCGGCGAGTTCTCTAATTTTTTCAGGGGGTTTTTTGGCTTCCACTGATGCAACCCCATGGAGCTGCTCGTAGATAGTGGATCTCTCTTCTAAGCTCAGTTGGTTCAGCTCTTTGGCCATCAATGTGGCCATGCCATCTTGTTTGGGGTGGGTTGATCGTTTCATGCCACGCTCGAAAGGGACGTTGCTTTCGTGTTTCAGAGGAAACGATTGTTCCGGGGCTAATCTGCGGAGTTCTTTGCTTGGTGCTTCGATAATTAAGCCTGGCATGGAGGAGAAAATGGATGGTAGACCAACGAAATAATGAATGCAATCGCAATGCAAATTGAAAAGACGGCGATTGAAACGGAGAAACTCCTTGGAAACCCAGAATTTTGTGTTCAACGTGAGGATTACCCCGATAAAGAAGAATAGTTGGCTTGAATTACAAAATCAATAGTCATAACGTGTCCTTGGGCATCGTCTGTTTTCCGGAGACAGGAGTAGTGTTGATGTACTTGGTTGCGGTCAACAAGATGTACAATGATACAATCGAATTTCCGCAAGCGAAGGGTGCCTGGTACAATGACTTTTCCCTTCGTTACCTTCGACAGACTCGGGAGCACGTTCGTTGAGGTGTACCGGTAGGGAAGCTGCGGGCGTTGGGAGTTGGGAGGCTTTGGAGCACGATGAATCATAGGGAACCCTGCGAACGCGAAATTCAATAGCTCTGTCGCACATTAATTGTTTAATTAACAGCGTAAAACTCAAAAAAGCATCAAATGCCTGTGGAACATCTCTAGAGACGGGTTCTGGATTACATTGTTTAATGATCTTCACGACGTGTGTAAAAACCGATTCTGAAGAATTCCGAAGAAAAAACATGGACAACCAATCACAGTCATGGGAATTAAGGGGTCATTCACAGAGGATGTCAGAGTTGTCATTCGCAGTCACTGATGGAAGAAGCCGAATCAAATCGTACCACCATGGAGAGTAATACTGAGACTGGGGACTGGGGAGTGACTACATTGGGTCTAGCCAATCGCAGAAGAGGAAGCATGAAGATTTATTGACTTTGAGTTCTTCGTAGTACGAGCGGGAACATATGCCTCATCACTTGCCCTTGGTAAGGGAATATCAGTCCAAAGACAAAATCTGCCGGACATGCTAGGCACTCGAGAAAATGGGAAAATCAAGTTCAGCTATGACACCGACTTTATATTCTGGCCGTGTCAAAGAAGGAGTCTGCCTTCTCTAGATGTTTGAATTTTCCGTCGCTTACTCTCCAAGCACGCCGAATTGGCAGCACCATCGACATCCTTCGGGACAGCATGTTTGAGTGACCAATTTGATCCTTTTACATCCAATCTTGTCATGCTGCTCCTAGCTGGGGAGATTGTTCGAAGGTCAAGGTCGGCAGATAACTCGGCTTCTTGTCCCTGACACTCGGTTTCCCCTGTCGCCATGCTATGAATGATGACTCTTTTGAAGGTAAGCGGTCTGTGTTCCTTATCTCTTTTTGACGATTCTTCCACAGCTTCCCTTTGTGATTGTTGTATTATTTCTCTTGAAAGATAAGCTTCTGCCTTCCTCCAGTTCGTATCGCCCACCACTTGCTTTACGTTTCTTTTGATACTGTCACATAGGCTTTCGTAGCCGAACTCGTGATTATCATGTCGTGCGACACAATCATCAATGGCCTGCCTTGCCCTAGAGTAGAGTGGGGGGTTGCTAGTTTCCAAATATTTCATTAGCACGCGCAAGAGCAGGTAAAAGCGCTCCCTGCGTATTCTTTTCTCGTCCAACAAATTCCATGCACTGTTAGTGGAAAGCGGTGATGTTTCCACCAACGCGGAATTTGTTGGCGGAGAAAGAGTGCTTGGGGAGTCTGCATCCGACATGGTGGAGGATTCGGAACGTGATAATGCGACTATCGTGGTGTGATCCTCAGTATCAACCGATAAAGACCGTGATTCTTCGTCAAGCTGGGATTTCTCGCGTAGATATTGATTTAGCATAAATTGAGCTTCTTTCCAATAGGACCGTCCTACGACTTCGCGTAGTGGTTCCTTCAAGCTTTCTGTAACACTTTCGTATCCGAGTTCACCTCGTTTCTTACGCTGTTCGCAGTCATGAATGACGGCTTGTGCTTCCCCAAAAACCCGTGGATCTTTCTTTTCCAAGAATCGCATCAGCCAATTAGCAAATGAGCGAAAAATGCGTTTTTCACGTTTCTTGTGCTCTCTTGATCGAGTGGTATTGGAAGCGACACAAGTCGCTGACGAGCGATCCGTTGTAAAAGAGGATACAGAACGCGAACTACCTGTCCTTTTGCATCGTGAAAAGGAAGGAGTTTCTCGTAAATCCAAATGAGACGCCGCGGATGACGGTAGGCCATTGGGTGGCATGTGCACCGCTATTTGTCGTCGTTTGACCATGATGTCTAGGTTGCTTTACTCACTGCTCACTTTATTTCTATTTTCTCTGGTGGCAAGTTTTTGATTTCCTATCTCATCAACATTTCTTTCTTCTCCAAGCAGCAATCACAAAAAGATAAAAGCGCTCTCTTTCTTTCTTGGCAGTAGGTCGTGAATGTTTTGACACTCTTGCGAAGTCAAAAATGTCGGGTTCTGCTCTCGGGTCAATTTGATTTCCCGTCATCGGTCGTTGGACAAAATTGCAGTCTCGATGTTCACGGGCTGACCAAAAATGGTCAGCTTTGTGGTTTCCGTTGGATGCAACTCGGCCTTTAAGACAAATTTGTGAGGCATATACGCAACGATTTCGCCAGACCGCCTGCCATAGTGAGCAATCGTGCCAATGGGCGGGCATAAAAATTGTGTCCATGGCTCGACCGGATTTTCCGTAAATGGGATCCCGGAAGTTAACGCTTCACATGCTCAACTGCGCCTTCAGTACGGGTACAAATTTTTGGCGTTTTGGCGCAGTTTGTCAAAAGTCCGAAGTGACATCTGTCCGGATTTTCGACTTTCGGAGCAGATGCGCCGGTGTAGATGGAAGATCCAAAATGACACGTCCGAGTAGAAAAGATTCGAGTGCAACTACCGGTACAAGGTACATGTACTGTCGTCGAAAATGATCAATAGATCTGCGAGCAACGCCAGTAACAGATCAAACTACCAACTTCCAATAATACCACATCATTGTCAGCAAAAAAAATATTAAATATAGGCAAGCGAACGCAAGATGAAGTCGACAGATGCAATAGCACTCGCTATGCTCACTACGATGATCCAGCTATCGACTGCGTTCAATGGGATCCCTCCAGCATTGCATCCAATACATAATGTTTGTACAGCAAAACGGAAAAGCGTCCATTTGAAAACTTTGTCTACTGGGCTGGGTCTTTTTGATTTTTTCAAACAGGACGATAAAAAGGAACGAATCCAAAGCCAAAAGGAAGAAACAAAAGAGGTCCAAGAACAACAACAATTGTCGTCGGATGATCCCGTTGACAAGATTTTTTCCTTCTTTTTTGGTGAAAAGGAGGAAAATCCCATGGGAATGAAACGCTTTGGTAGAGGTTAGTCTGCAATGTATTTTTGGAAATGATGCCTGAAAAAAGCCTCCGATCAGACCGTTTTTCCCACTGAAAAAATTTTGTTGTCATTGTCATTGTCATTTTCGTCAAAACATTAAAATATCATACTCCCTCTGAATGATTTCAAAAAACAATCCAGAACGATTTCCTGAACAATATCCTGCCGTGGTGGACGAATGGGCAGAACCAGTGGCTTCGGACAATACAGAAATGGCAGCCATACGTCCACTACTCAAGAATACCAATTTGGAATTTCGGGACCTCAAGCTCACCTATTCTGCCAATCGCGATGGATGGAATGCCGATACATTTCATAGAAAGGTTGACAAGCTAGGGGGTGGATTGGTGGTATGCACGACTACCGATGGACTCGTCTGTGGTGGATGTAAGTTGTCATGCATTGATTTCTTTTGTTCCGTCAACCAATCACAATTCTGTCATTGTCGGCAAGCGACGGGATTGACGGATAACTGTGCTCCAGAAAGCATGGCTCATTCTTTATTTTTTGTTGATTTTGATTTCATATACAAATGTAGATAACCCAAAGGGATGGGTGGGGTATGGAGAGGCTCGAGGGTCGATTGCGGCATTTCTCTTTGTCTACAAGCGTGGCTTGACTGCATTACCGACCAAACTGAGAAAGGTTGGAGGTCCTAGTTTGGCGCAACAAGACCTACCAGAGAGTGGGCCCTCGTTTGGAGCAGATTCATTGGTAATCCCTTTGGACAGGGCCAATCCAAAGGTTGCTCGTAGCAAGTTGGGAAGTTACTATGAACGATTTCCCGACGGTACCAGCACGTTGTTTGGAAAACGAGGCGGAAGCGTTGAATTAAAAGATCTCAAGGTATACCACGGAGTATACGGTCCGGATGAATTCATTCCATTCACAGATGCCGAACCATTTGCCCTGTACTAGACTCGAGCGAAAAGGGCAGATTTATTTCATTTTTCAAAACTTGCACTAGAAGCTATTCCAAGGAGGGTTTGTGTTTGGTGCAGTGTCTAGCATTAACTCGCATTTAATCTTTTCTCACCACAATTTTCCCGAAAGGGTTGGATAGCTGTGTGTTTATTATAGATCGATAGTTTCCTCGGACGATTCTACCGATTCGGGTTCCGATGGAGTCTCATCACTGGTGGTGGTGGTGGTTTCTACTGGGATATCAGGCTTTGGATCAGGATTCACAGTCGTGAACTCGGGAAAATCACCTTTTGGTTGTACCTGAATCACTGGTTTCGGAATTGTTTTTGGAGGCACAGATCTGACGTAGAGGGAAAACAAGATCATAAAAAAAAGAATGGCGCCTCCGATATAGGGCAAACTTTTAAAGCATTTCTATCTCAAGAAACCGTTTCAACAAGAGAAATGTGATACACTTGTGGGTGAGACACTCTGGGTTTACATACATTGGAGCCAGAATGAGAGAACAATCGACCTACCTCTCGTGCTTCCTCTTGTTGTTGGAGCCTAGCACGGCGTTCCTCTCGTGTCTCTTCTCGACGGTTGCCATACGCTTTTTTGCTGGTACTCTTGGTATTCTTCGATCGCGACATGGTTTCTAATTTTCCGAGTAATCAGCAATATGCAACACCGCCTTGTGGTTGTCGTGAAAACGTGCTCTGATATGGGAATGATTCAGTTTGACTACTACCAATTGATGACAGTATTGTTGATGAATGCATTTTGTTGCATCTCGGCAAACGGTCATCTGGATGTCTGACGGGTTCTCGTACATTTGGGAACTCTTCAAGGTATTGGTATGAACGTTGGTACTAGTAACGTACATACATAACTCTACATGTACTCACAACTCAGCCACTGTCAAATGTCAAATATATATTTTACAGTTAGGTCATTGTCGAGGCGTTTTACTATTTACTACCTTGCTTGATCCACCAATGGTAGAAGTAACGTGGACGTCAAGACGACAGTTGTTTCCCACAACGAGCTCACGGGGATACCTGACATGTGCTCAAATGTATGAATTAGTTGCAGGAAGGTGGTTACCTCTCCGGGATCACGTTTGACACGACATTGTATCATCAACCTTAAAGTACGCATGATCTATCTATGTTTTTAAATATGTTATGTACTAAAATGGAATCAAGTGAGCACGCTTCATTCACTGTCAAGATATCCCCAACTGCTCAAAAAAAATGCGGTAATTGCCATGATTGTGATTTGGTTATTTCCCGACAGCAGTCCAGTCTTCACCAAAGAGTTGACCCATGTAGTGAACTCGGGTCTGACTCAGACTCCCTCGCTTCAATGCCTCTTGTTGTGCTTGAATCCATTTGATTGTCTTTTCTTCCATCATGACGGTCGCCCGACCTTCCTTTTCCACTCGTTCGGTAAACAATCGGAATTGTTCCATGAATTTACTGCCACACTGTCGAGTCGACTTCCAGACAAAGCCAATCGAATTCAAACGACGTTCATGTTCTGGATTGACCCCATCGGGTCCCAAGCGGCGGATTCCCGTGACCCACGCCCCCAATTCGGGATCTTCTTTGCACTTTTTGGGAATTTGAAAGTTGCTGTCCGGGTTTCGTGCCACGTAGTCTATCAAACGTTGAAACAGTTCATCAAAATCCGCATATTTGTAAACATCTTCCATCGAATGCCAGGTAAAGCCCATCGAGTTCAACCACTCGACTTCTTCCGGCGTTAATTTGTTTTGAATGTGAAGTCGTCGCAGCACTTGACAGGAACGCCCTTCTTTGGATCCAAGAGGAATATTGGGATGACCATACTTTTCCACATATTTGAGAATATCAGGGTAGACTTGTTGTAATACAGGAGAAGTAATGATCAAGTTTTCATCCCTGTCGTCGCCATTGCTGCCGTAGCCGAGTGAAAGTAAGGATGGCCGAGTCATCAAGACACTGGCGGGAACGCTGACATGAAACGCATGTATGCAAACACTGCAGAAACTGGCAGTGAATAGAAACGAGAGAGTGGTTGTCGTGATCATTCTACTACTTGTCCGCCGCAAGAGTATTGGAAGCTTGTGAGGAGAAGTGTCGACTGCTGAGGTACTGGTAATCAATATTGACTGTGAATGACAGAGAGGCGAAACGGTTGGTCGTTTCTTTATTAGAAGCCGCCGAAATTGAAAGGAATTCGCAAGTTCGGGATTGTTCGCGGAAGAAATCTGGCGTTCGACGATTTGATTGGTACAACCTTGGGGCCAGTCTGCTCTTGGTCCGGAAGTTGACGTCATTCCAAACTCCCAAACAGAAGATGCCAACCGACCAACAAACCCCAAACATGTCAAACATGTCAGCTTTAGGTTGAAGTATACTACGGTATAGCACTTGACCGCGAGACAAGGACTCGCTTTACTTTGGAAAATGGGACCAAGAAGGATTATGAAAAGGAACTATTCCAAACGTATCTTTGTTTCTGGCTGCTGTGTTACTACTATGGCAAGGATCAGATGCGTTTACCGTACCGCAAACCAGCAAGCTCGGTCAGTTTCGGCTGTCACCATTATATCTGCAAACCAATCTTCAACTGCCATTATTAGATGTTATTGACAAAACGTCTGCCAATCCAGATGAAGCATTTCCCTTTTTGGTACCTCTACCTTCATCTCATCTTCCTGCCGAAGTGGCAACGCCCTTTTTGTATGGTATGCAGGTGGATTTGCCGGTTCACAAGTTGTTATTCCAAGAAGCGATTGTATCCAATTTGCAGGGCGAGGGACCTGCCATGTATGGCCATTTGGTTTGGAAACCACCAAGTGATACATCACTGGTAGGGGCGATTGGTTGCACGGCCCAAATTTTGGTAAATGCTCCCACTTCTGAAGTGTTGAATCCGACCATTGCCCAAGACTTGAAGCAGCAACAGCTGCCATCCGAGACACCTCCCACCACGTTGTTGTGTCGAGGAGGCTTTCGATTCGTCGTCAAGGAGATTATCAAGAGCATTCCCTATCCTGTTGCCATTGTGGATGAAATTGAAGACGATGCCGAGTTTGATGACAAGGA
Source organism: Nitzschia palea (assembly GCA_019593585.1). Lineage (NCBI taxonomy): Eukaryota > Bacillariophyta > Bacillariophyceae > Bacillariales > Bacillariaceae > Nitzschia > Nitzschia palea. The sequence goes on along the minus strand of SWEM01000080.1, from coordinate 1,962 downwards.
CATGTTTGCCACCGTCTTGGGAGAGGAAGATGAAGACGACGAGGAGGAGGAGGAGGAAGATGGGGTCAAGTACACATCCATGTCTGGTACCGAACTCTTGCAACGGACCATGTTGGGGGTCCAATCGGTAGTGTCACAAAAACTGGACGAGGCCAATTCCAAACAATTGAGTCTCCTCGAAAAACAAATATTAGAAAGTAGTGGCTTTATGATTGATCCCAATGCCATGGAACAAGCTCGTGCAGAGGAAATGGTGGCCGTTTGGGAAGTCTTTCAAATAAGTTTGGTGGATGATATTCCCCCACAAGATCGAAAGTATGCCGTGGCCATGATGGCCGCCGAATTGGCCGACATGAATAATGATATTCGGCGGCAAGTTTTGTTGACACGAGACAGTCAAGAACGGTTGCGCATTGTATTAAAGGAATTGGATGAAATGGTTGGTATGACTAGAGCTAGAAAAGTAGCCAGTCAAATAACTGAAAAGGTTGCTGATGACGACAGAGAGTTAAAGGTGGGTCAACCTCAGTTACCCGCCTGGGCCAAAACGATAGTGAAAGGAACTCGTATCGAATATTTTTGGAACGAAGAGTTTGGATGGGTGGCAGGAAAAGTGATTGAAGATCCAATTACGGTGGTGGATGAGATCCTCCTTACCATTTTATTTGAGGATGGAGAAACGCACACTCTGCCATTAACAGCCGAAGACAAGGTTCGATGGCGACCACCCGAAAAATGAGCAAAACTATCATGTCACTTGTTTTTTCCTATTTATACCATTCCTTTGGATTTGGAATAATCTCCTGCATTATCATGATCATCAGCGCTAAGAATAACAGGCAATCCCGAGCCTGAATTTCCCATGATAACAATTTTGGTATTGGGTGCAGTGGCAAACTTTTCTGTAGCTTCGACACCCTTCCATTTTAATAGTTCGGCCGAAATTCCCTCACTGACAATGCGCTGAAAATCGGCAATCCCTCCTGCTTCAATGGCCTTGCGTTGGGCTTCTTGTCGTTCTTTGGACAAGACAAATTCCATTCGTGCCGCCTCTTGCTCGGCTTGGACTTTCATTTCAATAGATTTGGCCAGTTCATTGGGGAGACTGATATCCTTGAGTAAAATATCTTCTACAATAATGCCACGTGGTTCGAGTTTGGCTTGTAGTTCGGCCTTGAGAGAATCTTGAAGAATCGTTCTACCACTCGAATACAAGGCCTTGGCTTCGGATTCCGAGGTCAAGCCCCGCACCGCCGACGATGCTTCGGGTCGAATCAAGATATCGATATATTCGAGTCCCACTTGTTGATACAGCGCCGCAGCTTGGGTGGGATCCAGTCGAAACAAGACGGCCGTGTCCAAGGTTACCGCCAAACCTTCTTTTGTTGGAATGACATTTTTTTCTTCCAAGAGTTGGGTTTTGGTCGTCATGATGTGGACCGATGATACGAGGGGAGTCCGAAAGTGTAATCCATTGGAATAGGATTGCACATGACCCAAGGTAACCACCACCCCCACCATTCCTGGTGGAACCACAAAGGGTGCTTCACAAATACAGATAAAGGCAAAGATGGCCAACGAAGATAATACCACAATGGAAATGGTTCGCATGACGGGATCGATGTACTGTTCCTCATAGGCGCTGGCCAAAAGAGGTGCCGTTTCACGGGGTGAGGAACCATAGGCAGCCATGTTGGATGATGTGAAAGGAGCAAGATGGGAAATGATGGACTGCTCAGGACTTTTATACTTTGTGTGGCACTGTCACGGAATCTACTATGCATCCATCACAAAATAGAACGAGAACCGTTTGCCATTCCATCCGAACACGACTGACTGTGGTCGTAGTAGTCGTTGGATTCCCGGTATCTTGAATGAGATCCAATTACGGTGCTTCTTTGAGGCAAGCCAAAAACTGCTTTGCCATACTTTTGTATGCCCGGTAATAACTGTAAAAGGGTT